>MIQA02004675.1:0-23122 GCA_001887855.2 Sclerospora graminicola | reverse complement strand
AGCGAAACGTATACTGATTTTTATCCCTATATCCAATACTCCCTTTTGTGTAACCTACCCCAAAAAGCCCGGCTGGATAGTTATGTGTCTTACCTGAAAAAGCCCAGTCAGCTCCACCCGGATCGCTTTTGTGTGACGTACACCAACGGCTCGACCGGATGCTTTTTGGTGTACTGTACACCAAACCCAGCCGGCTCGGCCGGATGCTCTTTGGTGTACTGCACACAAAACCAGCCGGCTCGGCCGGATGCTCTTTGGTGTACTGTACACCAAAACCAGCCGGCTCGCCTGGATGATCTTTGGTGTATCGTACACCAAACCCATCCAGCTCCACCTGGATAGCCATCGGTCCACTTAGCCACTGGCGTCAGCTCTTCCTGAACAGTTTAGCATCCACCTCCGGCGTCCCCTTCGCCTTCCACAAAGGCCCAGCCACCTTCTGGCACGTACATCTTTCAGACCATCCGTCCTTCAGTCATCCATCATCGGCAGCCATCCGGTCCACCTCTGGCTAGCCCGGTTCGAAGTCCCTTGATCGTGCCTACCTGGCTCGACTCCGTGCCTGGCACCCTTCTGCCGCCAGAGAATACACCCGGCAGCTACTAGCCCACGTCCCATGTTGGCTGGGCAGCTGGCTAGGACCAACATTTCCACCAATCAGGTGGGGGCGTTCACTTCTCATTAGCCCGTTAATTTCCAATTCATTTCACCACAGCCGCCCCGGAGTCTTGTCGCAGCCGCACAACGGTTGAGGCACGATCTCACTACATTTCTCGCACTTCGACTCCTCCGCCATTCCTATGTCTGGTCCCGACGATACCCTCGCTGACTCATCGTTGGGTCATTCCCCGAGGCCAGCGAAGCCCCCGGTAGACTGCTTAAGCGCCCCATCTGCTGGCCTTAGGCGCCGTCCAGGGCAACCCGAGGTGGCTACCCTGAAAACTCAAATCACCACCCTGACCGCTCAGGTAGCTAGCCTGGAGAAGGCGAACACTCAGTTGTCTCTGACCGCACGACTGGCTGATCAACGAGCAGACGAAGCCCGAGTCCGGGAGGTACTGACTGCCCTCCAATCCAAAGCCACATCAACCAACTGGAAAGTGAGAAGACCATTCCCATTCAAGAGAGGGATCGCTACAAACTGCTATCTGAGTCTATTGACTCGCTGCGCATCTTATATCAGAAAGCGACAGCCGCCGTGCACTCCCAAAGTAAGTGCATCCTCGCTTATTCAGGATCGTTTTACAATCCACTCACCAAGTATTCTTTCACAGAACAGAGTCATTTATCATCATATCCTGATGCTTGAGTCTTCCCATGCTTTCCGTAAGGTGACGAAGCACTACGAGAGGTACATCCGCCTCTCCCAGCGACTGGAGAGCTCGAAAGTGAGCTTGGGTCAGCTGGAGAACCACCGGATCCGTCTCGCGAAAAAGCTGGTGAAGTATCAGAAAGCCTTAGAACGGTCGGCATCTGCGCTGCCCGGGCTTCAACGTCAAATCATGCGGAGGACCAGTCGAGCGTGCATGACCCCCGGCAAGTGGTCTCTGACCTTATGCAGCGCCGCACGGACTGTTTATCCTCGATACAGGCGGCTCGGACCCGACTGACCGAGGCCGATGCCAGGATGGATCGTCTGATGAAGGACCCTGCGCCCATCCGGCAGGCCATCAAGCAACTCCTCGATTTAGCTTGCCTCGCGGCTCCGGTCCGGTTCGGCCACTCCCGCTCCGCCATCTCTACCTTTGGCTGCCGATTCTGATGCGGGCGTCAGATCATCCGGGGAAGAGGCGTCTGCCCCAGGTTTGGTGACCGTCAGCACGGAAGTAACCACACGTCTCTGGATCTGGGATGCTTCCCGAGCTTTACCGGTGCCAGCCAGCGCGCAGCCGGCTTCCTCACCATCTCCAGAAGATCCCAGATACACGGAGGAAAACGTCGGTCCAGCAGGGTTGCATCGCTTCATTCCCCCATGGCGGCTAAACGGCTTAAACAGTCCGCCTCGTCAGCGAACACGGAAAGGGTTGGGAAGACAGCGGACCGGGCTCCGGCCCTGATCCTGTTCCGGCTTCTTCCGGTTTGCTGGCTTCCGGAAAATCGCCCCTTCGTGACCGCGCTCCGAGGTCTTCGTCCAGCCCTTTTTCTCCTCCAGTTCTCCTCGGAATCTCTCCCCACGATCCTCGAGGTCCATCCACCGCTTCCCCGGATGAGGGGAAGGCGTCCAGCCTGCTCGAAGTGGACGAAGACGAGACCGTTACTGAAGACTACGAGAGATCACCCTCTCCGGACATTTTTTCACTGGATGAGAACGAGTCCAACGAGTCAGCCGAAGAGTCTCCCCCGTCCTGGTGACCGCTTCCGAACTGACTGCGGCTAACCCCTGGTCCAAGGTGCAGCTGGAGGGCTTGCGCATTGCAGACCTAACCGACGCCTACGACGCTCGAGATTTGTCTCGTCCACCATTGTGGGTGTTTTCACCGGCCCCAAAAGGACCTAAAATTACCAAGTAGCGTCCTGAACTAGTCAAGCTCGACCCGCTAAATGCGATCCTGTCTCTCATGCCATGGACCGTATTGGGGACGGATATGCCGGATATGGGCTTACCCCGTGTCGGCTGGTTTGATGGTCTCCGTAATGCCTGTGAGGGGTATCTCTCCTGGTTTGGTCAATCCATCTGGGAATCTACCCATCACCTCTTTATTTCCGCCGACGCCGGACGTGATACTCCCGCTCTAGCCAGACACCGAGCCGAACGGAAGCATCGTCGAAATTGAGCGGCTGAGGGCTGGACCAAGTTATGCACCCTCGTCGTCGACGGCATCCGACTCGGCCACTGTGATCTAGACATTTTCCTTCATCCAATCAATCTACACCTGGCTACCCGCCGGGTGGAGAAAAGCCGGCATCCGGCTGAAGGCGGGATCTGGTATCCAGGATTGGGTAACCCCCGTCACGCTACCACCCTCCGAGCCTCACTCGCCGAAATCGACCAGCAGGATCCGTGGCGTAACCAGTACCGGCAGGACCCCTACCGCCACCCTGGCCTCAGTGGGTCCCGACTTCGGGACAAATTCTGCCACACTCGCCAGGGATGACTTGCAAGGCCAGTTTATTTTTCTCGTTCTAGCTAATTCCACTTCTCCATCCATTCATTGCCATTCGCCTCGCTAATACATCTTTCCTTCCGTTATCCATACCGAAACCGCTTTTCTACTCCTATAATCCGAACACCCATCCAGCTTCGCCACTCATGCTAATTCCCAAAAATCTGTTATCCAGCATCATGCCGACTCCAAAATCACTCCATCACCTGATTGGCCCATTCCTGATCAAACTACTTTCCATCCACCGTTTGATTGGTCGATTAGTGTCGAATTATCCGGCCGTAACCGCAGCCCGGCAGCCTGATGGCCTAGTTTTCTGGCTCCGCCCACCTTCTTCATGGGTCTGCATGACCCCGAAGCGGTTCCGGCTCGCTCGTCGTCGGTCGAACTCCCTCATCAAAGCCCCACAATTTAGGTCCAGCTCACCCACTCACGACCGTTCTTTGTTGTTTTTCCACTGCACCAGAAATTCTCTGTGAATCCGCCCAAACCTGGTTTTCCGTCCGTTCCAAACATCCAAAATCTTCTCTACTTTGTACTCGTCCGGATCCAGCGGCTTGTCCCAGCTATCCTCTGGCAGCAGGGCTTCGTCAAAGTCAAACCGATCGCTCTCCACTACCAGGCGTGTACTCGGGCGGTCCGGGAAGTGTTTCACCAACTTCAGCTTTGACACGTGCACAATCGGGAAAACGTTGTAATCAGTGTCTGCCGTAACCAGCTTGACCGCGCGCTCGCCGCCAGCTCCGCCACTCGGAAAGGACCATGCCACATATGGGCTAGCTTCCACGCATAGCCTTCCTTGACTCGGTACAGATACAACCATACATGGGAACCCGGCTCTATACCATGTTCCTTGACTCGGTCGTTGTTCTGGTCGGCGCGGTCATGGATTGCTTGCCGGAGGCGTTCGCTTACTTGTTTCCGTGCCAGTGAATAATGACGTTGCACCCCCATCCTCCAGCGACGGGCGTCTCTGTCACGGCTTCTGGTACACAGGCCACATTGATGGAGATTTGCACCAAAGCCAGTCACTAACCCAAATAACACAAACTTAGATGACACGATCGTCTACGCTAGCTGTAGCGATTGTTGCGACCAGAGTGATCGTGACCCTCCGGCCTCGGTGTTTACAGCGCCACTATCACCGTGGGATCATGTTCATGACGAACCTCTATTTAAAGGCTGGTATGAGCAGCACATCATACATCATACCAGACTTTCCAGAAGATGTACGAACGAATTGAGATGAGGTGCTCATTTCACCCAACCGCAGCAGCACGCATGACATTAAAAGCCGTGTGGCTGTCAGCCTTTGTTACCTATCCCATGAAGGGTTTTTTATACGGCTAGAAGCTTGTTAGGAATAAGTGAGTCAAGATGCATTTGGTACGACAAGGTAAATTAAAAGCAGATCAAACATGATGTAAACGATATACTATAGTAACCCAACGCTGAACGGTAAAGTAGATCACTTCATTTCTAAGCATTTACCTTGCTCAAGACGTTCGACATCCACTTACGCATGAAGAGTGGAAAGACATTGCCACGGATTTCGAGCGGATTTGTGGTGTTCTAAATGCAGTCGGTGCTATAAACGGTTTTTCCTTCCCAGTACACTGGCTCGCCGATTTTGAGGGCTGGTACTGTCGGAAAAGACTCTCAGCGTCAATATGCTGGTAATATCTACTGTTCTGTATTCGTCATAAATGCTGATTATTTGGGTTATTTTTAGGTGGTGGTGGATTTTAGAAATCGCCTCACTGCGAAGTGCGTCCCAGAATGACAAGGCTGTATTGTATTCAACAATTAAAGTTTTTGGCGAACCTGTCGGGATATGATTCCCCCGGGGACGTTTTCTTGGCTGACGCCGGCTACAAGCTGATACCGCATATTATGAAGCCTTTCCAAATGTACTACGGTATGACGAAGGATGAAGCTAAACATAACTATCTGCATAGCAAGATGAGAATTGACATCGAAGGGACAATAGGTATGTTTAAGAAACGATTACGACTGTTCCAGAATCCACGCCAACACCGCAGCCAAAATGGCTCGACCGTTTTTGGCCTTGATTGCTCTACATAATTGGTTAATTAATCTAGGCGATATAGCGGCATTCCCTTCGAGATCGAAGCGTGGATGCACATTGGTGCTGAAACCGCTTTACTACAAAAACAAGCTGTGGATGACAACGAAGCTGCAAATAACCGACGAATCGTTTATCAATGAATACATTGTAGGTATTCTTCCAAGAAGATAAGGTTGTACAGTGGAGCGAGTCGAGTACGTTCCGGAACGTACATTACCGAGTATGCAAAGACTATGAAGGTGACTTTCAGTCGATCACTATTGCGAATTTAAAATCTTATTCTATATAGGGCACCTTCCCGACGTATTGAGGTCGTACACTGTCGTTGACTCTCATAAAAATGAAAAGACATACTTAAATAGTGTTTTGCAGAGGCTACTGAAGACTGAAAAAAATTAAAAACGTATATGCTATTATACGACTCGCAGATCTGTCGGTCATGCCTCGAGCATTGCTTTTGGATGCGTTGATGGTAATGAAAATTAGACAATGCCCGCATCGTGGGACAGTGAGTTATGCATTTTGCGCGGAAACCATGAAATATTTAGCCTCGCCCAAGAGCCTAAATAAAGAGTATCTTGGACCAAGAAACTCGCACAAGAAAGCTTCGCGCTTTCCCGGGGGTACACCCGAAAGTATCGAGATCAAAAATTAGCGTGTTTTGGTGTCAGCTGCTTCTGTTGAAAGTGCTCAAGCCCGTGTAGGTACGATTACTGACAGTCGACGCATGTGATCGTACTGTGAGTGCTCAAACCACACGGCGGCTACGTGCTGTGTGTTGATGAAGCACATCAGATGAAACCAAACACGTTTAATCCCTAGTTGTCGAGCCATAGAATGAGCAACCGACGCAACTCGATCAACGCCCAGGATTATCGCCAACACCCATACTTGTGCGGTACTAACCGCAACCGAAACGGGGCAGGCTAACTTTGATCAGCGTGAATACGGCCATGGAAACTGTGATCCCGGTCGTGGAAACAGCCAGGGTAATTCCGACTACAACCCACAGTGCATCTTCAATGGTTGCAGTGAAGCCTACAACAATGGTTTATGTGGCTACAATGGTGGGAACATCAATTTCAACGAGAGAAACGCCGCTAGAATGGTAGAGAAAGAATACTGACAAGTTCGGCTTGCTCGAAAAGGTTGCCCGCAATCACCTTGATGCGGTGGTGGTATCTCTCCCATCAAAACGCTGCTTCACTAGTAAAAATGCAGTCATTTCTTGGGGAAACTGATTGTCGGGATCAAATATTCGCGATATTTGTGTTTGATCGCACCAACCTTTAATGATATTAATGCTTAGTATATGACCGAATCAATCCATCAATGTCGTAAATTAGTATATAATTCAACGCGTACACGTAAAGCTTGAAGTAATACACGAACTTTACAGAGATGGAATGGATTTTATCTCTATTCCCATCCTCGGCCAATGATGCATCATATCAAAATTACGTTTGCGATAGTAAACTTCGTGTCGTCACATTTATCGCTCGAGTTGTCGTCTAAACCTCGCAAGTCTGATAAACCATCTGCTTTCGATATTGTGGCGCCCTCACTTTCTAGTTTGAGCTCCTTAAATAACAAGGAGCGGAGAAAATTATCGCTTCTCAAAAGCTTATATACTCACGTGTATAATCGATGCTCACCGTTGTGCCAGTAGTTGTGAAGTCTATAAATAAACCATTCCTTGTTTAAATCGCGACTACTCTGCTAGAATCATAAACACACAGGGCGGTTATATGCATTTATATGCAGTTACAGTGATGCAGATCATTAAGGCGCAGGGCGTCTGCCGTAGAGCGATTGCCAACTTGCAGGGCAACTTCAACGCACATATCTAGCGGTTTGTATATGCATATATTCATATTAAATAACATCAAATATAAATAGGGCGTGCAGGTTGAGGATTCAGCACAGGTGTAGCGCAGTGCGCTTGTAGACAAAGTAAAGTGCAGGGCTTGTACATAACAAAGTATAACACCTCACCCTGAGTCTCTGGACCAATTCTGGCACGGACGGTAACAGATTTACCGACTTCCTCTATTATAAGGCATAAGACTGTCAAAATATATATCTAGCACTGCTAAGCACTACATAAGGCATTATATCTAGTTATTATTTTAAGATGGCTACAGAAGAATTTAATCCGACCCAACAGGTTATGAGCACAAAGAGGATGCTGGTTGGTCGGGATAACGGGTCAAACCCATCCATCAAGAAAAAACTATAACTGGTATTCCCCTTTTATATTGTCCCTTCTCGCCAACAAGACTTAATATGAGAAGAAGCGTTCCTACGCACTACACCAACTGTGTTCTCTTCTGTCTAAGCAACGTTTCGGAACAAGTTACCCCATACCAAAGAAAACGGAAAAGAAGGCGCTGAAATCGTTATTAAGGACGCGGGCTGTGACATCCGAGTGCCTGAACGGACTGGAGCGGATAAACGCGCGATATAGAAGTTGAAGATAAGGGCGAAGTTTGCCGCGCAGTGTATGATGGTGTTTGTTGAAGGCAGCAAAAGATTTGAGGACGCAAGAAATGCGAATGGTGAGTGACGTTGAGAAGAGAGAAACTGCAAGGCGCATCGCTGCTAAGCGGACCCCCTGAGTACGAATCTAGGGCTTAGATTGAACAATGCGGTCGAGTCAGATGAGGCGCACAGTCTGTACATAGTTATACTCAAAGCTGGATATCTTACAAGAGATGTCAAGTATTGAATTTAGAAAGAACAGCCAACGGAGGGCAATATCAATGAAAGGTCAAACTTGCGGCCAAATTGGAGAATGCCGGGGACCCAATATCTGATGAAACGTTTGGTGAGATCCTCTTGACAAGAGCCGCTGGCGTTTTTTACGCAGAACTAGGCAATGAATACTCATCTATAAAGGCGCTTAATCCAGATGCTGAGTTGACGCTTGTTCAAGTGAGAAACCGGTTGTTTCAAGCTGAAAGAATGAATGGCTACACCAAGCAACGATGAGATGGAACGCGCAGTGTTGCACCTTAAGTAAACGAAGTTGAGGCACGCAGGGAGGGCCAACTACTTAGTGGCACAAGGTCAACGATTATAAGCAGACAAAGTAACCTTGAAGAATCGATGGCGCGGAGACTGGGCACGCGATTGCACCAACGAAAAAACATTGAATCACAAGTTTGGCAACGTCGCACATGCGTTTTAAGTCGAGATCCCTGCCGAAGCTACGGTGGTGGCCGCAGAGGAAAACGTGGTTGTGGCCGTGGAAGCCAGTCAAGACAAGAAGGACGCAGTGATCGTCATCCCCACTACGGAGATAAACAGGACTTCGTCTTTTTGTTGATAGGACATTGTTGAATAGTAGTTGATCTGTGGAAGCCAGGTCCAGTTATGCGGTATGCGTGAGTACCGTATGCATTTAGAAGAAGTCGAAGGTCGACCAGTGGGAACGATGAACGGCTCACAAATCACCGTTTTAGCGAGAAGGGGGTTGTTGTCATAATGATTCAAGATTGGAGAACGCAACAAGACTGTATACTACTGACTGTTGATATGTGCCAAGGGCACGTGTTACTTTGATATCGCTGGACCTCATGACGGAGCGGTGCTTTTTGCATGTTGATGCAACCATGCTTGAACCGAGAGAGGAGTAGGGACTCCATGGTTTTTGCCATTAATTTCATCAATATGGCGGTTATCTACCGCGTATTTTCCTCTCATCCTGCTCGCGAGTGCATGGCGTGACAACGATTGGAGAAATAATCAAGAGTTTGATCAAGAAGCGCACAAGGTAGAATTTGACATGGAGACGTGGCATCGCTACAATCATGTGTGGGGGGGAAGTACTTTGTAAGATAGAAAAGCACAACTATTAAGATCAATAAGGAGTTTAATCACTATTGCCTGTGCTCGTGTGAAGTATCTAAAGCAACGACAAACGAGCTACAGATCGAAACCAAAGACCGCTGCAACGTCTACATATGGATGTGGATACCATATGAAGAAAATACTGCTGCATGTGGAACTTCCTGGTTGTGTTTGATAAATTTCGATGTTTACTTTTTTACAAGTGTAGCTTTCTATTGTTACGATGGTTGATGGCAGTTGAAATTATCTAGAACCTATTAATTGGACAAAATACTAGTACAAAGTCCAAGTGTAAAGGACTGCTGGTGCAAGAGTTTTTTTGTCGATCATGGGATATAGTAATTGACTTTGAGCTTCAAGAACAATGTCACCTGCTAGTCTCAAGAAAAGCACGACGATTTGTTACAGTGAATGAATAAAGTTGTTGTTGCAATATAATTCTTTACTGGAGGCGACGCAGCTACCGTACACCCTTCGGGGGAGAGTGTCTCCTTCATGTTGTCGATTCGCTAAACACAGTGATATCCAAGACAACCGGAGCTTATACACCGCATGGATTACCCTACGGTGAGCGTTCAAACGTATCACACATGTGCACAGGGAAATGTGCGGTTTTCGTCTACATCCGACGGACGTCGGAAAAGAAAGGAAGCTTCAGCCTAGGAAAAAGATATGGAACCTGCTGGGTATTCAAAGTGGATGGACATAAGGACAGATGAAGTCGGAACGGCCAGACAAGATTCGTTTTAAAAAAGATTATACCGTACACTCAAAGTTTATGAAGATTCTCTTGAACAATGTATAGGGTGATCATGAAGTTAATCTACCATTAAAAAATCAATTTGTCAAGTTGAGGAAGGACAATGGAAAGTCTCGAGTTTAAAGATGCTAATCTGGAAGAACCAGATGAAGTGGACATGGAGAGGTGGAGTCCAAAGTTGACAGACGAGCATCAGTAGGACTGGTTACAGAGACTGATATGCGACCTCCAAGAAAAATAAAGCTAAACTCGATAAACAAGGTTATGTACACGCTTACCGTGAGACATACAAGCGAACACAAAAGCAGAAACAAGCGCAGGACGTGCCAATGTATCGGTACAATAAAGATCTGATTCTTGTGGATGAAATTAAGACATCACAAACATAAAAGCACATCATTATTGATGATCGATATACAAACTGACTACGCAAGAAGAGATGTCATTATAGAAGAGACATAACGTGTGGGTTCTAGTGCGACGCAAGGCAGACCATAATGTGGTCAGGTAGTTGCATTAACGAAAGACGAGCATGGCTACATCTAGCGGTTTAAGCCAAGACTGGTTGAATATGGATTCAAACAAGTTTATTGTATTAATCTTGCGAGACTTTTGCTTCGGTCACCAGATTTGACACAATACGTGTGGTGCCATACTTAGCACTGCAACCGTACTGCATTATGATGTAAAGTCCACATTTCGATGTGCAAAATCCCAATATGAGATGCTAATGTAGCAGTCGACTCGCTTTGAGAATATTAACAAAAACAGGGCATGAAAGTTAGATGAGGCACTTTTTGGTTTGAAACAATCCCCAAACGTGTGGACTCACAAATAACATTATAGACTTGAGTGTCTGGGATTTGGGCAAGACGTCTATGATTGGCGCATTTACGCCCGATTCGAAGAGGGGGAGATTGTTATGTTGCTCACGATGTACGTCAATGATTTTTTGCTTAAAAGACTAGAATCTGAGTGTGATCAATGATTTAATACTTAAAGGACTAGAATCAGAGTGTGAACGTGTACCACGGCAAGTACATGAAGTATTTGAGCTGTTGGAGCTGAACGAAAGACAATAGAAGTACCGAAGAAAAAGCGACTCAAGGAGTCTAAAATACAAATTAAGATTGTTAAATCAGGATGACAAGTTCGTAAAAATGATCAAGGTCTCGCGAACGGGATTTAGGAGAATCTCGTGGAAAAAGACCGTAGCCTTTTATTCGCTTTTGCTGCCATGAACATCGAAGTTTCACGCAGTTACTCCAAATTTTTTTTACCGGATCCAAGTAGTTATTACGAAGCACACAAGGGTCCGCAGTGCGACAAATTGACAAAGAGGCGGAGCTACAAACTCGGGAAGAGCTCGAGACGTTAAAATTAGTTAAGAAAATTGCAGAAAGAAGCCACTGGGTATGCAGGACATAAGTAAAGGCTGTTGCGGTACAAAGCAAGGCTGGTGTCACGTGGTGACAAACTGATTTTCAGAGAAGGTTATTTCGCCATTTTCGACGGATATGGATATTAATAACATGAAAACTATCTTAATCATGGCACTAATCTGGAGGGTGCCTGCGTGGCTCGGTGATGTACCCTGTGCCCATCCCAAGGCACCTACTAAAGAAGACTACGAGATCCATTTTACAGTTTCCTCAAGACGTGAAAATCCTGGAGGAATAGCCGGAAGAGCTAGGAGTGGAAAATAAAAAGAAATTGGTGGTAAAATAGGAGAAATTTTTGTATGGTTAAAGCAAGAAGGACGTGTTTGATACAACCTTCTGCGGAAACCCTTGTGGAGATGAAGGTTTTGACAGATACTTGCGTCTTTGTGCGTGCCGATGAGTATGGAACCTTCCTGGTTGGGGTTTACGCTGGTGATCTCTTGGCAATTGTTACGGACCCAAAGTTAGTAGACAGTTTTTTCGATCAAATGAAATTTTTTGAATGAAAAGACCTCGGAAATGTCAAGCAATTTCTGGGCATGCAAACCGAAGGAGATCCAGGAAGTAGTTACCTGATTGGTCAATAATTTACGATTGAACAAAAAATGCTTTAAAATAGAATGGACACAAGGACGCAAACGTAGTTAAGATGCCAACTTTGTATGAAGTCGTCAAAAAATACATGAATTCCCGACTACCTGTGAGTAAAGATGGAAAAGCACCGACAGTAAAAGGTTTCCAGTCAACTTGTGGTGAATCGCAAGATGCACACGCCCAGACATTGCGTTTGCGGTCCACAGGGCAACTAAAAATACGCACACGCCAACATTTTTAGATTTTAAGATGGATAAGCGTGAGGCACGATATCTTAAGCGTAGGAAATCGTTGAAGTTAAGTGTGAAACGTGAAGATGGAGATCCTATTTGTTTACGCATAGTGTATTACAGTGACACAGAGTTCGCAGATGATGTAGAAGATTGAAAAAGTATCAGCGCGAATGACATTTTTGTGTCAATGGAATTGTCACTGGTTGGAGCTCTAAAAGCTAAGGATCAGCTGCACTTTGATTTGACAAGCGAAATTTGTGGCCACTGCAACTGGTGGGCGACAAGAACTCGGAGTGAAAGATTTTTTTGGAGTGATTGGGTTGCACTCGATAGCGCCAGTTCTCTTGAATATTGACGCTCAGGCAATTTTAAATGAAGCTAGGGCCTAACACTATGCATGTGGACGAGAAACTGAAATTTGTCTAAGACTACATGAAGAAGGGAAAAATGAGGCCTGAGCATGTTTCGAGTGGAGATATGGTGGCTGACCTGTTAATGATTGTGTGGATCGCGGATTGCAGAACTTCGAAGTCAAATTGGTTTGAAAAGAAGTTTTATTTTCGTTAACGGATTTATGTTGATTTGAATCTACTGGCTCATACTTGCTTTGGATTACGTTTGAATGGATTTAAGGCCCCGAAGTGCTCGAAGGAGTGTTGGAATGTCAAGTTGTCTTTTGTTATCGGAATCTCTGCCATCTTTCTTCACTTGAACGTGTTTTGACTTATGTCTGTAAGTGCTCCCCCTGTTTTTATACTTTATTGCCACAAAGCCGCTTTTCTGCCGCCGCCCTGTGTAGAACGACGCCAAGCATCGTCCGTAAACGCGTGAACTTCACACGCGCAAGAGCCTTTCTCATAATGTCTGCAACTTTTACACTTTTCGGTAGTCTTGAGTTCTTTTGTTCCACTAATGCTCGTACATAATGCTTCTTGTTATTGACGAGACAATGCTTGCCAGGCTTTAAACAGCCACCATGTTATCATTTATATCTTTGGTATTTGTGTCTTGATTTTTAATTACTTGTATATCTTGTGTATCCAGTGCAAGTAACACACACCTCCGCGCATCGCATAGTATTCAGCTTCCATAGCACTGGGAGCATTGACTCCCTGTTTGCAAAATTCATAGCCAATCACACCACCATCTGTTATAGTCACGAATCGATAATGCTTTTCGATCTTCCATATTGTAGCATAGTCTGCATCCTTGAAGACAGTCAGCTCGACTAATTTTATCAGCCCTTGACGTACCGCCATCAGTAACACAAAGTTCTTGGTTCCTTGTAGATATCTCAGCACTCCCATTGCATGTGCATAGTGTTCTGCATCATGGTTTTTTAAAAACGGACCCAACTTTCGCTCAGCATGCGCGATTTTGGTCGCGGGGCCGAAACAAGTACTGCAGTGCACATATTGCCTCTCTGTAGGGTTGGTCACGAAGGTCCTTTTTCTTATTGACTGTACACGTCGCCGCTTCTGGTGTTATCGCTGGGTTACACGCTGCCAGATAAAGCGCTTGAGTATTTCCACGACATATGTTTCTTAAATGTAGGGTAGAGCTTAGTAATAATGATCACTCCAGGGTACCTTGGGGTAATGCTTTCTTGGCCTTCTACTTGCTTGTCGTTTTTGTTTGCTTTCAATCAGCAGCATTTTTGAGTATTCGCTATCCTTTCTCGCCTTGCGACCTGCACTTCCTGCCACTGATCCATTTTGGTCGTCCTCTACCGGGATCCTCAGTATACTTGCTACCTACTTATTTGCCTCTTCGTCCAGCGTTTCAATTGCGTTACATGCCGGGTAGTCACTATCCAGGTTTTTAACAGTAGGACCTTGTAGCCCTTTACTTTGTCATTTTTTCGAGTATTATGCCTCTCCCTGCGTGTTGAACTAAGCATTTTGTCCGTGGGTCCCTAAAACTTAGCACGCCGACCCAAACACCACGATATCACTTACGGTCGTCGGCTTTTGTATCAGTATTTGAATCGGGGGTACTCTCCCAGGAATTGCTCTGATGGGACTGCGGTTGAGTATGTATGCTAAATACTCAGCCGCCTCTGTCTAAAACGTGAGCGGCACACCAGAACAAGCCATGCACCGATACATACAAACAATAGTTCGGTTCATGCGCTCTGCCTTTCCATTAGACGCTGGATTTCCAGCTTTCGTTATTTGCCTGCAAACTCCGGTCTGTTTTCAGAACAGATCGACTTTACAAAATTCACCACCACCGTGTGTACGTATCACGTCTACATGGCAACAAAATTCATTTTCACACCAACAAAGAAAATGATCGAGATCTTTCCTGCACGATCCTTCGTGCGCGCTGCAAACACACCCATATAGTTGCTATAATAATCCACAAATACAACCAAAATTCTGTTTCCTCGCCTATCGCGCGGGGTGATTCGGCTTTTCAAAGCACTGTAAATTACCCCACCTATGCGGGCAATTGATGAATTGTTTATGGAGTACCTCTTCGGTTGTCTTGACCTGTTGCCCTTTCCTCCAGCACAAATCAAACCGTTTAAGCGAGAATAATCAACCCCTGACCTTGGGTCCTTAGCTAATCTTTCAACTGCATCATAGGCTAGGTGATCATGGCGCGCATGAAAGTGATACAGCGTCCTTTTTTAGACTCCTTCTCCCGCTCTAGCGTGACGAACGTGAAAACACTGCTATGATATCACGTTGTTCGATCAACGTTTACGCTCGTTTCTCCTTGGAGATCTTCTTGAGCTCTGTTTCGGGCAGTCTCCGCGTATGTTCCCTTCGCTATCATAACCCATAACAAACGCGTTGCTTTTTTCCTTCGTTTACTGAAATAACGTGAAATTTTCGGGTGCATTTAAACTTGTTTGCGTCACCATACAGATCTTGCGCCAACGAAATCAGTTCATGGGCGTGCTGTAAGTAGTCCTGCCGATGTGGGTTGTAACGAACCATTAGCGCCATTTTTAGTCCCGGCCCCGCAAAATTTACAATGCTCTCCACAATCAGACGCTCACTCGACTCGCTCTCTCTCGAGTGAGATACCAGATACAGCCAATTTACCGTCCTGGACTTTATTGGGTCCTTTTCATCAGCAAATAGTTGGATGGCTTGATAATGGGTAATGTTAACTTTAAAAAAATTTAACATTTGCTCCAAAAGGAAATACAGGCACGGTGTTATGTCCCTATATTTGCTTATAAAATATGTTAGTGCCACTCCTTCCAAGTGAAATCAAAACAATTGCAGTCGCTTCAATGAACAGATGTGCCCACGGTTTGATGCTCAAACCTAACCCAGGTATATTCCCTTTCCTGAAAACGTTTTGTACCGTTAATTTCGGTATTTTCATGCCGCCTGGCTCCGCGGGCTGATTCAAAACAAATTTTTGGGCATAGCGATTCCTGCACCCAACACTGGCGGGTTAATAAAATCAAATTGGTATGTTTCGCGTGGCACTCTTGACCTTGCGCTTCGAGTAGCGCGTCATGCTCCGCAGCTTGATGTTCTCCGTGAACAAAACACATTTAATCAGCAGCAGCCAGTTTACCCTATTTTTTGCAGAATTTTTTTTCGCTTGGGATCAAGTGGTACATTGTCCTCTGATTTTAACGTGTCCCTAGAAAACCCCTGCTCCAGAGTTTTAATAAAACAAAAGGTACCAAAGTGATGAGTTGACATAAATTTGAGGCGAATTTGAGTTTAGGGTTTTAAGTTGGAAGATACATAAATGTGTATCTACCGGTATTGTAATTATTATAGGGAAACAGTTTTATAATACTTATAGGGAAACATTATTCTGACCCCCTTGAATTGATACGTTGACCCCCATTTACAAAAAAGGACGCAGCATTCTAAGAAATTTAAAATAATTATTACAATAAGTTACCTGTACAAGGTAATTGTTATTAACTCAATACCGGTAGTCCAAATAAACAATGAGGCGGCTTGTTCAACTCTGAAGCGAGTGGATAGATATCATACAAGCACAATTGCGAAAGGCGAGGCTAATCGCCCGCGACGACAACAACGGCGTAAGGTTGTCGAGGCTTTGCAACATTTCAATTCGTTCTTTTTTGTTCACTGGAAAGCTACCAAGCACTTGAAGGCCGACACAGACGCCAAGTGCTGCCGTCAATTGGTATCGTGTGTTGTTATCGTTGTGAAGCGAATTAAACACGACCGTACGAACCTTGGCCATATTAATGGCTGCATTGTGTTGAAACTTGCTCGTCCTGTCAGTAATCTCTAGACATACAAACTGGAGATACGTTTGCAGCGCCGATTCCAATGCACCCTCTCTCTTTAGCCACTGATAGATAAACACGATCGTATCTTCTTCACCTGTGTACGTCACAAGTAGCTCAAATGTCATTGCAGCACAGTACAACGAACCTTGTTGGCACAATTTTTCTTGCAATCTAGCTGCATATAGTGGCGTCAGCTTGGCTAGCTTGACATGAGCATACATTGTATTTTCTAGCACCAACGTAATGGTGTTGGGCATGGTCTTGTTTCTTTCGGTCGTTGTCGCCGCTAAAGCATTCACGAGCTCCTCAACATTTGATTGGTCTTTGGTTGCTAGTCTAAAGAGAAGAACGGGGTTTTTAGGCACTGCCAGAGCCTTCCGAACCAATGAATACATATTGTCCACCGTTCTCTGCATTTGAAGTTTTGAACTGGCCAATGCCTGAACAAAAATAACTGCTATCTCTTCCTGGTAGAATTCGGTCAAAAACGGCTCGCTCGACTCCAAACTTGCAGGAGCAGCGAGCAACTACTCCCATAGCACGATAATCACTCTTTCAGCTGGTGAACCACTTTCAAAACGGCGAAATGCAACCTCAGAGTTGGATAGAGCATGATAGATTATAGAAATCTTAGAAGTGTTGCGTCCGTTTTTGTAAATGGGGGTCAATGTATCAATTCGAGAGGGTCAGAATAATGTTTCTTATACATATAATATAAATTTGCCACTATGCGAGTTTAGTGCTCGATTCCGCTCACCGGAGGTACACACTGTGTAATTGCAGTGAGAGCGTGCGGATAGGAAGAACCGTAATTAACTTATATTAATAAACTAAGGGGTTAAAAAAACTATACACCAAGATAAATGAAAAATAAAAAAAATACCACAAGATTGAATTATAAAAAAATGTGTTCTATACGTACAAATATACACATGCCTGGGATCTAACAGGATGATTTCCACGTAATTCCTCTCAATTCAGCTATATCCGCATTTCTGAATATTTTTTTGTTTTTATAGCGCAGAAAACCCAGTCATGGATGAAAAACCTTTGATCAATATGCACTATGTAGTAGAGACAACGAAGCATACAATCATGCGTCCCTGATCGGACAGGTCCTACGATTGTGACCAAAATGGTTGCACATTCCACATCTTCTGGTTTGGCGCTTTTCATTTTCTCAGTAGCTTGTTGTGACGGGATCCGCTTCTTCTTTGGGCGCCCTCTTTTTTACGAAATAGATGAAGCGCTACACACACATCTTGTAAGAACATTTTTTAGCACGAGCGGCAATATTGTATCTTCGGATCTCTCAGAATAGGCGGCTGCAAACATCGATGATTTTCAGGAGTCGTGAAAATGTTATCCAATTTTTCGGAATGCCTCAGTGCTGGTAGTGCATGAACGCAAGGCGAGCCAACATCTTTGAAGTAACCACACGAGCATCGTACAACTTTATCACAGAATTGAACTGCAAACTTCATCGGAATATTCCCCACAGCTGAACGGATTGCGACGGTGAAGCATGAGGTCGAGCATTCATCAATTTCACCCCACTTCGCAGCCGCAAGGATTTTATCCACCTTGCGCGATGCATATGAAGTTAGTACTCCCCACCCTTTCCCTTTGCTAGTGTTTTCAGCTTCAGCCCACTTTCACGCCACGTAACGCTCGATCCCCATTAAGCAGTCGATGACAGGAAGACTACGAATTCCCTTGAACACGCTGTTTACCGCTTCCACGTTATTTGATGTCAAAGTGTTGTATCTTGGACATGGTGAGTAAGATGTTGACCATTTTTCACGGCCAACCTCCTGAAGCCACGCCGACGCACTGCTGTCCAAACTGGCGATATTCGCTACCGCCTTCTCGTACTCCACAGTGGTCCGTGAGTGAGCATATCCACGCCAAATTCTTCAACATCTTGGACTTGTATTTCTTGTTAAAATTCTCCATCAAATGCCGAAAGCCAAAAAAGTGTGGGACGCCTAGGTGCCGTTGTCTGCATAGCTTTCATAAGTCCCTTGTCCCTATCCGATATCACGAATGCTGGAGTTGGCTGGAGGTGGGAGAGTAGGAATTTCAAAAACCAGGTCCTGTTTTCTTCATTCTCCACCGATACGAGCCCGACTCTGATAATATGGATCTCGTTGTTTCCATTTCGAAAGCACGCTACAAGGAGAATCCCACCGACTGACGTCTTCATAAATGTGCCATCCACGGATATCCCACAGTCACTGTATAGCTTATATGCTTGAAGCCCTTCTCGGAAAATGTCACTCAACCGCATAAATTCCTTATCCACGATATCAAGCTTGGCTTCGTGACCTCGAATCTTCAGTTCAGCCATGTAGGCTGAACTGATCACTTCCGAATAACTATAGATTGAACCTTTTGAGAGCATGAACACAGTTCATATAGGTGGCAGAAATCCCTTCGTTCTTCAACTTCATTTGGATCAGCACGGGTGTCACTTTCCTGCCGGAGGTCATGGACATATCTCTGACAGCAGGGTCTACAGCAATTTGTCTCGCAGTTGCATATCTACGAGACGCCTTGGACGATTCGGATACTTGACAGGAGTGCAAAGCAAACTTTGATGGAGGGCTGAATGTTTGCGAAAAGGCAAACTGACAACGAAGAAACAGCCATGTTGTGTGCACGCTGCTTTGTAACGCCGTTTATCACTTGACACCACACGAAACGGACGGTTGCACTTTCGGTTGAACTCAATTACTGCTTGAATGATATCGCTTTTATTAGCGTAACACTTGTCCTCGAAGAAACTGCTAGTTTGCTGTTACTCGTCGTCGCTTTTCATCGCTGGTGTTGAAGCGCGCAAAATCAAAAATGGTGATGTGTGGCCAGCAAGAGGTAGCGGGGGTAGGACATCAAAGGTCTTCCACGTGGCAGTATTACACAAATTACAGCTCCGAGGAATATAGAGTAAACAGAATGGGATATTGACCAGCTATCGTCTGAACAGCAGAAGACGGAAATGGTACAGTCTTACAGAGTGATAATTTAATCGAAGGACATTTTCGCTGCGTGACTTGATCGAAGCATTTAGCATAGTGACAGTTAATTTTGCTATTTTCACGACATAGTCGGTCTCCCTGCGCTAACACAGTATAATAATGATTGCGACGTAGAAGATATGTATTCTGTGGCAATGGTAATTGATTATCAAAAATCCTCATGGTGAACAATCCAGTGACCTATGGATACATAAACCGGTCTGACACCGCGAATGCTAAAACTCCCTCAAATCGTTATGACGAATTTGTATGAATATCAGCGCCAAAATCTCTATATGATCCCAGGCATGTGTATATTCGTACGTATAGTACACATCCTTGGTACATTTTTTTATTATTCAATCTTGTGGTATTTTTTTTTATTTTTCATTTATCTTGATGTATATTTTTTATAACCCCAAAAACTAAACTATGTTTTAAATAAGTATTTGCTTGTATGTGCAAAAATATATATGTATGGCTGCAAGACCGTAAATTTAAGAGTGATGGTTTAAAGTTAATCGCTATAAATAACACCTTAGGTGTTGTTTGGGTGCAGTCGTTTCAGACCATTATAGCCTTATTTGTAAAACGACCGATATCAAAGAAATCCAGTTTGTTTGGAAGGCGTTAAGAGATCATTAGCAATGCCCAACTTGGGTAAAAGAAACTCCACCACCGCAAGTGTTTTTTTGTCAGCTTCGGACTGACCGGTTAGGGTTAGGCGTTCTAGTAGCCTATTCCAATCAGCACACTACGAATTAGTCTCAGAGACAGCGCCACAAAGTATCACACAAGCATATAACGAGTCCGTCACTATACGAGCAAGCTCGCCAGAGTTATCTATAGATCCGTATGTATCAAAAGTATGTATAATACACTGTATTATACAGACGTTTTATACAGCATTTAAAATACATACGTATTTAGCGTATTTTTTTTCTTTTCGTGCTAGATAGACAGGAATCGACTGTAATGTTTGAAGTGTTAGCCCATTCTACAGCCCTAGAACACCCTAAACTAGCATAGAAATAGCTTTTTAGAGTATTAAGCCTAAGTATTACAAGAGGTAAGATGAAATGATAAACACGTATATATATGTGTTTATCATTTCATCTGTTTGATATCGCAACTACTTTAAACAACTGTGTAGTTCTATTTAGGAAGGATAAATTACTTCATCCAAACAACATTAAGTATTGAGATATGCAGATTTGTACTGATAACCTTTTTCAACTCACAACTTCACCACAACTGAGCTACCTCCGCTAAAATGCATGCCCTTCATCATCTTTTTTGTCGATGGATGGGCTTCCCTCTCTTCTTTTTACCGTTACTACAGCAGTAACAAGCACCACAACATGTCCTATGATAGGACATGTTGTAGACTATCACTAAACCAGATGACCGGTGAATTGGTACCGTTTAATGATGTTTTTGTGTTTTTTACTGGGGTTGAGTGGTAGTCATGACCTCCGTCTTATAAGTTGTTATAAGCATATCTTTCTTTTGATGTGAAAGTGGAATGTCAACAATACAGATTGTCGTGTCCTATTTGATCCGTGTGTCCCACTTAACCCGACTGTTACAGTAATTTTGTATTATACTGTATGAATACTGTATTATACACTGTGTCGAACCTCAAATTGTATACTTCCTCTGTATGGAAAGTAACTGTGCACTTTGCTAGAATGAAAAATAAAAATCTCCCGGGGGATCGTTTGGAACACGTTTATTGGTCTATTTTTAAGCTTTTTACGGTGAACATCAAGAGCTATTCCCGGCCAAATAACTCAACTCTCACTGGAGCGCAAGGAACCCTCAAAAGTGTACGTCTAAAAATGGGTCCCATTACAAAATCTCCCGCCACGCACCTTATTGAACACTATTGATAACTACAACTGCAGCCACCAGTTCGCACCAGATATCTAGCGCCCCCCCCCCTGAGGCAACTCGGCATTCCATTGTTTTTTAGCTTCCTTTAGCGTGAGCGGACGGTTCTTGCGAGGCAATATAGGAAGCCGCCGCTAATTATTGCTGCAGTCGTGTAACACTTCATCTACAAAATTATTTTTAATTATTAATTACCTTTAATTTTTAATGTTTCACAAGAGTTGATAGTTGGCTTGCGATTGGCAGTAATATTATATCTATATAACTGGATAATTATAAATGGTTCGAGTGAAAATTGCACAGAGGTTTCCGTACACTGAATCCGATTATGTGCACAATACATAACCGTAACGGAGGAAGTAGTACGAATCTATAGTCATCCCTGCAGATGCTCGCGAAACAGCTCCAATTGCAGCACCAACATGGGAACATGGCGACAACGGCCAAAACTCACAAGGCGTCGAAGCAAAATCAAAGTGTTTAGAAACAAACGAGGCGAAAACCTTACGCGCGTTCAAGCTAAGGGGTCAATCTACATGGTACGATAATAATGTGAAGAAAGCTTGCGTGAGCGCCTCTGACAAGGACAAGGTTGTTGTGTACAATAGAATCTTCAAAAGCCATATTTGGCGTACCACAGCTTTAAGTCGCAGGACGGCTTTGGCTTTGACGAGACAACCAAAAATTTCCTGAAAACTTATCACTTTCTTAAAAAAATTAAAAATTATCCCTTCAAAATTTGCTTTCGTCAAAAATTAAGGGGCCGTTTTACTCTATGAAATTAATTTTAAATTCATTTTATAGAAACCTTGGATTTACGGTGATAATGACTAATACTGTAGTCTTTATTTTTTACTCACAGGCTCTGCCGATGCGATAAAAGAGTATATTGAGGTAATAATAAATGTAGTCCAATTAGTCTTAACTATTAGCTACTATGAACATGTCTAATCTAGATTGTAATCTAGGCTCAGGCTTATCTGGAGAGGTATTCTGGGTGGATATCTGTTGTCCTGGGTGTTGCTACTATTGTCTGGGTCCGGTGCTGGTAATTGGGTAAAGATGCACTGAGAACTGATTTTCAGTCGGATCCCTTCTTCTCGTAACGCATGAACTTTTGATTCATATTCCGCAACAGCTTCAACTTGAGCTCTAACTTGATTCCATATAAATTCCAAATGTTCGTGCGCTTCTTTCAGGATACCTTGAAAAATGGTCTGATTCCGCAACTGCCATAGCCACGTCATCCCCATTCCACAGATTCCCTTCCAGAGTCTCTGGAAAACATCGGTATACGTTTCATCATACCAGCCATACTGCCTCATCATCGCCTTCTTAATCCCACATCCCACCGGCGGGGCACATCTTGTTACGATTGCCTTACGAAAACCTCCTAACCTCATATCTGATAAAGTTATACCACGCCAATGTTGCAATACTCGTCTCCAAAGAGCTTGGGCCCGTGGACATTCCCACAGGATATGGTATGTGTCCGAACGATTACTTCCACAACTTTTATCCAGGACACATCGCTCATCCGTTATGCTTCTGTTGTAAAAGGTGTTTAATTGCATGGTTGTCACCCGATATTGCACCCATACTTGGTAATTCGTCAGTAAGTTGTTGTGTTCCCATATTTGATCAGGATCAACATCCTGTATTTCATTCCACCACTCACTTGAAGTACCTTTTCTTTTTCACTTCGCCAATATTGGCTGTAATTGCGGTGCCACTCCATGAAAGTAAAGTTTTCGAAATGATCGCCTGAAATTTGCCCATATCCGTCGAATTGGTGTGGATTCTTCCATTTCCCATCCGATCAGGTGAATATCTGGGTGTGGATTGAACACTACCAACTTACCTACTGTATCTTCCTGGTCTTCAGTATTTTCCAT
>MIQA02004673.1:0-11275 GCA_001887855.2 Sclerospora graminicola | reverse complement strand
AGGTTCATCAGTAGCGCATCATCGCCATAATCGTAATAAACCATCATTTTAATCCGATCTGTTCGCACAATTCTTGAATCCTCGGCGCATGTAAAGTTTTCGTAAGCAGATCTGCTACCATACTCGCGCTTGGTACATGCTCAGCCTCCACAATTCCACGTTTCGTAAAGTCCTTCAAGAATTTCAATTTTACGTCAATGTGTTTCGCACTCGCCGCGCTCGCCTCATTCTTGAGCTGTTTAATCGCGGCTTGATTGTCAATCTTCAACACGATTGGTGTCTTCGTCTTCACACCTAATTCCTCGAAAAACTCCTTCAAACCAAGTGCTTCTTTTCCACCTGCGGCGGCCGCAACAAATTCCGCCTCCGCAGTCGACAGAGCAACAGATCCTTGTTTCTTACAGCTCCATCCCGCAATAATTCCACACACAAAAATTACATTTGCACTGATGATCTTCCTGTCCACACGATCAGCGGCGTAGTCAGCGTCGCTATAACTAACAATTCGCAAAGGTAGTTTCATCTCTCCATCTCCACGTAAATGTAATTTCAAAGCCTTGGTGCCCTTCAAATATCTTGCAATTCGTTTTGCAATCTTGAAATCGCTCAGACTTGGTGCATGCGTGTGCCTTGTGGCACGGTGCACCGCAAACGATATATCCGGGCGAGAAATTCGTGATATCCATAACAAACTCCCCACAAGGGACTGAAAATCTTTCACCGTGGGCCCTTTTCCACGAGAATCAATCGGTAATTTTTCATTCAGTTCTTCATATTCTTCCAAACTTGATATAGGCGTTTTTACCACATTCGCCTCCTTCAAACCATGCTTGTCCAGCATCTCCACGATGGTGCTCTCCTGATCAATGGTATATCCGTTCGTTGGGTCACCCGTAATTCGCATACCGAGAAATTTCTCCACATTGCCCAAATCTTTTAGTTCCAAAACTTGCATTTTTTCGAAAAAGTCATCCACTAAATTAGTCTTCGTAGCTGTTACCAATAAGTCATCAACGTAAACTCCAACCACAATCGTGCCTTTTTCATCAATCTTCACAAAAATACATGTGTCCGTTAAACACTGAGAGAAATTCATCTTCACCAAAGTGTCGCACAATAGCTCGTACCATAAACGTCCTGCCTGTTTAAGGCCGTAAAGATTTCGCTTCAGTTTGAGCATTAGCTCTTTAGCATTTGTAGCTCCCAACTTTTCCAGTGTGTCATTCGAAATTTCCATGCCTTGAGGTACTTGTAGATAAATGTCGTAATCTTGTTCAGTACTTGCCTTCGGGTAAGCGCTCGGGACATCTCCATGCCTTGCCGGCACATTCCACACAATCGACAGTATTAATATGGTTTTCATATTATTTATCTCCATAACCGTCGAGAAAGTAAAAAAATAATTTTCGCCATACACCTGTTTGTCTCCACGTGCCACTAAGCGAGCCTTGTATCTTTCAACAGTGCCATCATTCTTGAGTTTCGTCTTGTAAACCCACTTGGTGGGTAAAGTTTTTATCCCATCTTTTCGTTTCATCACTTCCCATGTCTTCAAGTCTTCTAGGGCTTTTAATTCTGTCTTCTCAGCGACTGCCCACTTCTCAGATTGCCCCCCCTTATGGGCTTCAAAGTAACTTTTGGGGTCCGGCGTTCCAGCGATTTTCCCACTGTCCGGATTGTCGACGTTACACACCGCAAAAGCAAAAAAACGAATTTTCTTCGTTTACTCCATTTACTTCTTCATCATTCGAAACTTCATCTTCAATTTCCCTGCGCTGTTTTTCATCCTCTTCGTACTCAATCAATCTCTGCGTCTTCTTTATTTTTCTCACCGACTTTCTTGGCGGTAGCGTTTGTTTGTATTTCTTGTCGCGATTTTTTGTTGTATTCTCCTTCGAAAGTGAATTTTCTCCACTGTTGTCGTGACTTATCTCCACATCGTCATTAACCATACGTAACAACTTTTCATTCTCCTTCTCTCCTAAGGTCTCCACGTGATAAACATGTCTCGTAGTCGTCACAACCCTGTCCTTCAAGAGCAACACCTTGTAACCTTTAGTTTCATCGCTCTTTCCAAGTATTAGAGCCTTTTCCGCGTGCTTTCCTAGTGACTTGTTCTTGGCATCTCGCCAAACCATGCATGGCGAACCGAAAATCACTATATCAGATATGTTTGCCTTTTTCTTTGTAAGGACTTCAATCGGAGACATCTTCCGTACATTTGCACGCGTTGGGCTGTGATTTAGAATATAGCTGGCGTATTCCGTTGCTTCAGACCAAAACGTAAGAGGGACACCAGATCCAAAAATCATGCAACGGATCATGTTGAAGATCGTCCTGTTCATGCGCTCCGCTTTGCCATTCGAGGCAGGGTTCCCTGCTTCAGTGATTTGTCTTCTGACACCAGTCTTTTTGCAAAACAAATCCACATTCCTGTATTCTCCACCTCCATCGGTACGTAATACGTGAATCCGGCAATTGAATTCATTTTCAAACCATGACAAGAAATGTTCAAATTTTTTCGCAGCTTGATCCTTTGACTTCGCGGGAAAAACGCGAACGTAGTTAGAAAAATGGTCAACAAAAACAACCAGGTACTTATTTCCACGTCGATCTTTGGGGGTAATCGATCCCTTTAGATCACTACAGATTACGCCACCGATTCTGTCAATCGGTGCGTTCTGTCCACTATCTTGCTTGGGCTGCTTCGTGCGGGTTCCTTTTCCTTCAGCGCAGGTCAGACAGTTTGGTCTGCGCCTGTCAGTTAGCCTTATGCCCGATGCCGGGTCTTTTGCCAGTCGTTCCACAGTGTCATAAGCCAAATGTCCCAAACTTAAATGAAAGTGATGTAATGACCCTTCTTGTGGGTCATCACATCCGTCACTCTCCATAGTTGTCATAATCATATTCGAGAAACTTTCAGTTATACTTAATTCCTTCATCAGACTCAACTTTGCTATGAATACGCACCCAGTAACATCAACATCAAATAATACACTATCTCCATGCATCATCGTCATCGTTTTCCCTGTGTCTTTTAGTGTGCATCCCTTCTTCTTGAGGTTGCCCAAAGAAATTAAATTCTTTGCCAATTTTGTAATAGGCTTCCGTAAGTAATATCGTCGCGAACTTGCTTTTCAAACGTACTTTTCCAACTTTGGTCACTCTTAATTTCGCTCCATCGCGCAACAACAAATCTTCGTTTTCTCCACAATCAACTGCATCTTCGAGAAAGTCTTCGCTTGATACGAGGTGTCGACTTGCACCGCTATCGATAATCCACAATTCTTTATCTTCCAATATGTCTTTTATAGGCGTTTTTTGTAATCTCCTTCCACTTTCAAGTGTCGACAATACCAAATTCTTCTCTCCATTTTCGTCTGCCCTCGACCTTGGCTTGCGCTCGAAATTCTTGCCCTGCGGTTTACGATTTCCTTTTCGGCAGTACTTTTGCGTGTGGCCTTCCATTCCACACGAGAAACACGTACGTTTTTTCTTCCGCTCATCAACAAAATTTACCATGCTTCTTGTTTGCTTTTTTGTCTTGACTGCGCCATCTTCCAACTCCTGCGCCCATGCGATCAGTTCTTGCGCATGCAGTATATAGTCCATACGCTGTGGATTGTATCTAATCATCAACCCCATTTTCAATTCAGGAGCTGCATACTTAACAATGTTCTCCACGATAAGGCACTCGTGTGACCCACTTTCTCGTGCCAATGCCACTAGGTATAAAAAATGCTGGGTCCATGACCTCCTAGCATCTTTTTCTTGCGCGAAAAGTACCGCAGCTTGCTGATGCGTAATGTTTACTTTAAAAGCGTGATAAAGTTGATCCAAAACATAGTAAAGCTCCTGCGATATCTGCCACCACGTCATTATATTGGCTTGAAAGTAACTGGCCGCTACGCCCTCCAAATGTTCACTTAACTTGTTAACTTGCAAACGTTCTGTCCACACAAATCCAGACGAAAGTTGTGCCACATCCACTGCTTCAATAAACAGGTAGGCCCATTGCCTGAAACCTGCACCCACACCAGGATAAATCTCTTCACCTGTGAAGTTTTTGATTGTTAATTTGGGAATCTTCATATTCCCACTTCGGTGTATATTCTGCCCTTCTTGGTTTTCATATACTCGCGGTCCGTTTCCGCCCGGCGCCTGCCACTGCGCGCCACGTTCAATTTCGTTGTCGCCACCTAAGTCTTCCACTGTCACCCGCTTTCCAAACGGGCCATTATTCTTTACAGCTTCTTTAAATATGCTGCCTTGTTCTGAACTTTTAGACTTTGGCGAAATAATTGATGCGCAGTCTTCTGATTTTTCATCTTCCATAGCCTCAATTTTCGTCTCTAAACGTTTTATGTATGCCAACATGGCTGCTACATCAACTTCTTCGTCAGCCATATTTCCACTCAATCAAAATCTGTAACCACAGACGAGAAACAAATATGCGAAAACGAGATAATCCAATGTCTCCATTTGGTATAGGGGACTTCCACCAAATATCGTACTTTGCACGAAAACTTTAGTAAACTTCGACAACTTAGCAAAACTGGTCCTGAACCCCGTAACTTGGGCTCATAACCTGTTGGCAAATGTTGATGTCCACGTAATCACTTGTAGCTAAACGTAACAGTATTAAACACCAGTTAATGCGTTTATGACCTTGTTTGCCACAATGTATCGTCCTATCGGTTAGTATAGGCTATCTGCGTATGTTGTGCGTGTTCTCTTCACTCGAAATGTCCGGCCGGTAAGTGTCGGACGCGGGGAAGTGTTCAGGACGCGTATGCTAGACGTTCTGTTTACTCGACAAAAATGAAAGTATATATTATGTAAATTTTAAGTGTGTTTTTAGCTAAAATTCCACTTAACCTAAAATTCACAATATGCATAGAAACCACGATAATCTCGATAGCAGGAATTTAACGTCAGTTTTCATTTCATGTAACATCATCCAAAATTCCAACAAACTTAACAGTTTTTGAGCTTGAGGGACATGGGTTCGACTTTTAATAGAATAATGAATTAATAATTAATGAATAATAATAGATAATAATAATAATAAAAGGTAGTCTAATTAATGTTAACCATTAGCTACTATGAACATATGAACTCTAGTATGTAACTTAGGCTCAGAAAGCATGGTTGAGCTTGACAGAGAATCCCGTCTTACTCGCACTCGTCCTGGGTGGTAGATGGCTTGATCCGGTGCTGGGGTTAAGTCAAACAAGCACTTTACACTGATCTTCAGTCGGATCCCGTCTTCTCTTGATTCCGGTATTCTGGATTCGTAGTCTGCAACTGCTTCTAGTTGAGTTTGACAGTGTCTCCATACAAATTCCAGGTAGTCCATCGCATTCTTCACTTGACCTTGGAATATTACTTGGTTTCGTAGTTGCCACATCCATGCTGTCGCAATTCCACACACTCCCACCCAAAGTCGATCGAAGACTTCTTGGTACGTATCTCTGTACCAACCATGCTTGGTCATCATCGCCTTTTTGACTGGTTCACCAATTGGCGGCGCTTGTCTAGACACAATAGCTTCTTGAAACTGTTGTAGGGACTCATAGGGAGTATCCTTACCCCTCCAATGGCTAATCAGCCGTCTCCACACGTCCTGTGCTCGTTTACATTCCCATAATATGTGATGAATCCCTGTAGATCTGCTGCTGCATCTCTTATCTAACGGACATCTCGATTCTCCTGCTTCTCGTACGTAAAAGGTATTCAGCTGCATAGTCGCCACTCGAAATTGAACCCATACTTGATAATTAGTAAGAATATTCGAATGGTCCCATACCTGGGTAGGCTCTTTATCTTGCATGAGTTCCCACCAGTGGTTGTCTGAACATTTTTTTCCCGCCACTTCCGGAGGAGGGGCTTCAACTGTGAAGCCACTCCTTTAAAGTACATTCGCCTAAATGATTTCCGGAACTTCGCCCATATCTGCCGCACAGGTGTCGTTTCGTCCGACGACCAACCTATCAAGTGCAAGTCTGGGTGCGGGTGAAAGACTATAAGAGAGTCTAACAGGTTAGTTTCTGTCTCCATGGGTTGAAAAGTGCTCTCAACTATCTTCCACAGAATCCCGTCTGATTGTTGCTTCGCCTTTATACTGGTCGACTGGTTTCCGCAATGTCCTGTGAGAAACCCTTGGGATGTTAGTTCCCAAGTGTAATCCGTTTATATACCTGGTCCGCGGCATAGTTGTATTGGTGGTACTTCCCCTAGGTAGTGACCAACTGGTACTCGTGGTGATGCGATAATCAGCGCACACAACCATCTCCCCACTTTGGCCCGAGTGTGCGATTGCCCATCTACACCTAGTACCTGCCACATAAACGAAGTTTCCGTTAGACGTAGAATTTGTAATTCTCGTATCATTAGCTGTGGAATCCGATCATATTTCTTCTCTGATAACTCCATTGCTCGTCCATCCCTTATCCAAGGATTCATAAACCAGCTGTACGTTCCCCAAAATGGCACCATATGTTTAGGCAACACGGAATGATGAGGGTATGTGTCAATGTCTACAGGGATGATAAACCGCTCCTCATGCTGAAGCCGTGTTCCTTTGTTCCCTATCGATGCTTCCATCTTGGTAACGACTTGAGGTAGCACTGCTAATGTGTAGCTCTTCAAACTCATCTGGTCTTGGAATCTCGGGCCCATCCTTTCCATTAGTTCTCTCCGCAAACTTCGTCCTGCTCCCGTGTCTACCGCACCACTTGCGTTGCATTCTCTGTATCCTTTTACCGGTGTTAGGCGTTGTCCCTTATGTCTCAATGAGCCTATCCCCACTAAACTAAGCCAGGCTGACTGATAATGGTCCTTTACTGCTAGTAACCATTGATACGCTAGTTTCAACCGTTGTATCTTCAGCGCCACCGGAATGGAAATCAATCCTACCCCTCCTGCTGCATGAGGCGTAAACAACAGAGCTGGCGACATTTTGTGCTTTCCTCACTAGCAGTCGACTTACTCCATACAAACGCCTTTTGGATATTCACTGCTTCCTGTAGTATCTCCGTCAGTGGATCGAACATTCTTGCAGTAAATAACAGTGATGGGATGGCTATCACGTTGAACAATTGTACGCGATCCATGAACGATGTTCCGCATTGTGTAGCTGTCGCTAACCGTCGTTTGATACATCGAATTCTCAGAGCCCAGTTAACTGATTTTAAATCTCCCCACCCAAATTGATATCCTAAATATCTAGTTGTGTCTCCTTCCGGTAGAACTGGTAAACCGTACCATTTTTTTTGGTACCATTACCGAATTGAGAAACACAAACTTACTTTTGGCTGGTTGAATCTTTAATCCTGCCAGATTTCCGAAACGTTGGACCACGTCCAATACTGCTGGGACTTGATCTGCATGTTGTAGAAACACGGTGGAGTCATCTACGAACGCCGAGAAACGGTGAGTAACAGTTGGGTCGTTCTTCAAAGGCTGTATACCCACTAATGTCGGATTTGCATTAAGGGCTAGAGCTAAAGGCTCAACTGCTAATATAAATAGTAATGGTGCCAGCGGACATCCCTGCCGGATTCCTGAGATGACTGATATAGGGTGTGCAAGCTGATTGTTTACTAAAAACTCTGCTGTTGTGCCTGTATGTAGTCGATCCATAAAATCCACGAAATCCACAGAAAACCCAAACAATGATAGTACTGTAAACAGATAGTTCCTATCCACAGTATCGTAAGCTTTGCTGAAATCTAAAAATAACACCCCTGCACTTTCAGCTGCTGCCACTTTCGGCTTGTCTCTGTAAGCTTCAAAGGATGCTTTCATTAATATGACAGCCTTGTCCATTCGACGCCCCAACACGAACCCTTGCTGCGTATCACCGATCAGATTTCCAAGGAACTTCTGTAACCGACGTGCTAAAATCTTGGCGAATAGTTTATACCCGGTAGACAATAGTGATATCGGACGGTAGTCCAGTGCATCACTTGAATCCCCTTTTTTTCTCAATGGAATGACGATAGCTTTGAGAAAAGATGGGGGTGGTTTCCCCCTGATAAAATGTCATTAAATATCTGCGTAAGTGGTTCCACTAGAATTTCCGAGAAATCTTTGCAAAAATCATTCCCAATTCCATCTTGTCCAGCCGCTTTTCGCCTATCAATATTCTTGATCGCCCATTCAACATCATCTGAGGTTATTTCCGAAAGCAGCTCAGCGTTCTGAGATTCCGTAACTTTCCTGTTGACAGGGATTTCCATAAAGTTACTCACTTCCGTCCTTAGTTTCTGGTTGGCTATGTCGCGATGACTTTGTCCCAAAATGCCCGACCACGTTTTAGCAAACCGATCTGGGATCGATAAACCCTTCGCAAAAGGTGGTCCTGATGTCGCAAGAATGTTCGACACTGTTTGATCTCTCTCCCATACGGATGCTCGCTTGAAAAGCCACCTCACATCCGCTGCTGATCTGTGCAAACATGCCCCTCTTCGAAGTGATCGCTCTTGTTGTAAAGATTGTGCTATGGCTGAAACAATATGCTTCCTCGTTGTCGCGGTCTCGCTAGATGACCTCTTCAATTGATGCACTCTCCTTCGCCGCTTTCTTGCTACCTTTCTTCTTATATTATACACAATTGCTCTGCAAACATCCATGATTCCATCCCAATTTCTGACAACTTTCGAGTTCCATTTGGTTTTCTGCAATTTTTCCAAAATCATTAATTTAACACTCTCCGCCTGAGATCCAGGAAAGGGGTAGGAAAATTTACGACATGGAGTCATTTTTCTGGAAATACTGGGGTCTTTCAACACTAGACCGACTTGATTGTGGTCGGAGAATATTGGGGGCGGGTCAACCTCTACCCAGACAACCCAGTTAGTCCACTTGCCGGAAACATAAAACCTGTCCAGTCTGCTAGCCTGTTCACCCCTCCAGTACGTATAATGAGCAATCGGCTCCAGCTTCGAATCCTCTAGCGGCGAAACCATTATATGCCTCGCATCTTCTAACTGCCATTCCGATAGTACTCTTCTCAATGCTTTACTTTCTGGACGTTCAGATCGAGTCCCCCCGAGTCTATCCAAGATGGGTGAGTCTACACAATTAAAGTCCCCTCCCATCAAACAATGTCTGGGGTGTCTGATAAATATTTTTCGAACTGAATTATAGAACTGTTCACGCCCATGAATATCCCCTGATGGACCATAAATATTGAGTATTACACTCTCGTTCCACTTCAATATTATAAGCCGATTTGACCAGTATTCTGTCTTCCACGGCATGATGTAAGATGCTATAGATGGCGCCAATAAGATCGCCACACCTCCTTGTTTTTTTGGATAAACACTCCAATACGAGAGTGATTGATAATCTTTTACTTTGCCCCATAGTAAAGCCCACTTCGGTGCTAACGTTTCCCGCTCGGTATGTGAGTCAATGTGAGTTTCTTGTAAAAAAATCATCGCCGCCGTTTTACTGGGGTAGCCCTTTTTCCATGCCGACATCCAGGCTGAAATATCTTTATGTACAAAACCACGAACATTTTGACTTAATATGGTATACATGTTTGTCTGCTTGTCATCGTCTCTCTTTCTGAAGTTTCCTTCATATTCCATGTCTTTCATCAGTCGATATTTCGCATATGTGTCCAATTTATCCATTGCGAAATACGTGTGATTCTTCGTATCTCCTAGATCAGTGCCCTTAATAGTGACTCGGACTCCCCTGGTCCTGTAGTAAAAGTTCTTGATTTTTGTATATTTGTAGAAGAGTCGGGGCGTGGCAGAATTCAAATAATTCTCGCCAAGCTTCTGGCGCCCCTTTACCAATTAACTGAATTCTTTTTGCATAATCCTGTCGTGTGTCCACCACCTTCAAGTGTCTTTGTAGTAAACACATAATGGAATCAGTAGGGTGGTAATCATCCCCCACTAAGGCTGCGATTTGTTCTGCAAAAATGTGGGAGCATATTAGCATCCCTGCCAGTTTTACCACTTGTCTTGGTGCCAAAAGTCTTAGGATTGCGTTTCCCCCATATTGCAATTTCCGAATCCTGGTCCACTCCTGGGAACTGTTTATGATCGCCATGCGTTGTGAAGTCCCGATCATTACCATAAATCTGTGTTCCCATTCTTCGAACCATTGACCCGATATGTCCGCTAATCCTTCTCGTTTTCCTGCTTCAATTACATCGAGCCAGCATTGTTCCCTCCATGGTTTCGTCATCTCAACAAGTACACTTGGATGCACGCTGTCTAATATGAAATGGGAGCCCGGAACATCTTTGATTAGATATTTGACTCATGATGGGCCGCTTTTACCCACAAGGTCTTTGTTGAGCTAACCAATGGGAACGGAATACCTGTCTGCTCCTCCCAATGAGGTAACAGTTCATGCCATGCCAATTTAAAGTTATCTAGTGTCATTCCTTCATTTTCGTTATCGCCAGTGCTGTTTTCGAAATCATCCATTAACTCACGTGCTATCGGTTCTATCTCCATTGGTTCCACTTTTGACTCCTCTCCATCTCGTCTACAGATCCTTTTGGCTACCTGAGTCTCAGTCAGTTCTGATGACAATGTGTCTTGCGAACTTTGTGACCTTTCCGAATCTTTATACTCTGACCCGGATGGTGAACCATCTGATAGTAAGAGACATTCCTCTTCAGGTTGATTCTCCAACCAAACTTTGTCATACCACTGGTGTAATATTGGAGCTGAAATTTGGTATTTTTGCATGAAATAGCGTTGAATCTGTGGATCTGCAATATTTACCTTCATCATTTCTTCCTGTTCTGGCAGCGAGAGTTTGCTAACCGTATCCGCCAAAAAGTGGAGTAACTCACACATCCGTGGGTCTTTCGTCATAATTATGTCCGTAATTTCACATTTTAGACCGTGATGAATCGTCGGTCCTTCCAGTCGACTTATCAAATCTTCAAAATTTCCTTCCCATTCGTCTGGATCCCAGGGCGACTGGCGACCATAGTTCGATAGGGAATCCTCACTTCTTGTTGTAAGTTCAGAGGAGATACTTGGCTCTGTGTCCTCATTTACTTCCTTGCGTACTTCGTCAGCTTTAATGTCCTCATAGTCGTCCTCGTCACTGCTGTCGCTCATCTTAACATCTTCTGCTTCCCATTCTCTCGTTCCCAATAAGATCGCTGAATAATGCTGGCCACCGTAGCGTAATATTATTGGCAATTTTTCGTGTTGTTTTGTCGTAATTTCTCGTCAAAATACCGCCATTTTGGTATAGAAATCCTCGATACTCATCGAATACTCGCCACTTG
>MIQA02004672.1:0-22801 GCA_001887855.2 Sclerospora graminicola | reverse complement strand
ATGGAAAAGTTAGGCATCAATATCGATGAAGTTGTAGCTGGTGTCCAAATACTACCAAGAACACACGGGCTTAAAAACTACAACAATTAGTGATGGCTCTCGGATTTGAATATTTCAAAACAATTAAAGCTTTCGCTTCCAAATTTGAGGCGATAGAGTTAAAAACACTAGCCGATGCCATGGGCGATTATGCTGATTCCAAACGCTTCAAAGATTGGAAGGCTTACCGTGTGAAGTCGGGCGTCTCAATTACAAAAATGTATGCGAAGATGCGCTGGTTAAAACAGGAGGAAGACTTAGAAATGAAGGGTGAGGAGCTCGCTGAAAGGGCTTTTGGAAGCGAATTCTTTATATTACACTAAATCAAACCGATCTGGCCCTCTTCGATCCGGTATGAAGATAAAATCGAGGACCAGCTCGAGCGTCTGATACACCAACTGCCCGAGGCCGAAAAAAGTGTTGGTGAACCCAACGTAAAGGGAAAGCTGAGAGCGATTGCAGAGAATCCAGTCTCATTTATCGCCAAAACTGCAAAAGAACTGGTAAAAAAAGTGACTCACGAGGCAGCCAGTGACGAATTGAATAAGGAAACCAACAAAGAAGAAGAAAACTCGCGTAAATTACAACAATAATTGCTCGACGACAAGGAAGCATTCTACTGTGTACATACGCGAGGGAACCACGTTTTGCTCAATGTTACTGAAGAGGAAATCACAACTAAAGAACAAATCCCTGTAAACAAGTACATGTAGCTACCGGTATCTAGAAACATTTTACACACAGAACAATACAACGTACGCATAAATATGTAGAGGAATGTTAGGCCAACCTGGCAGGTTTGCCGAATTTAATTTGTTCTATTCCGAACTAGGACTGGAAAAGGTGACTTCTTTATCATTAAGTACGTCGAATCGAATGCCATAACAGCGGCAACGGTTCGTCAAAATGACAAGCAACGAGCGGATGCAGCGGTCCACACACTCTCTTGGCTTACCTCATTAATGGTTACCACTCTGTGGATACCCCATCACAATGAAATGTTGCTTAGACACACTCAGGAGTGCTTGTCAAATTAAAGCAATATAACCTGCTCCTCGTTACCTCTAAATAATTCGATCATTCGTTTCGGTGCGACTTTTGTTCGTGCATTAGCTAGAGTACAACCAGCAACGCAAGGGTAGAAATCCACACATTTTGCTAAGCGCTAAGCTAGGTTGGCGGATCAACCGGGAGCCACAAGACAAATTAGTTCGATGTGAAAGATGCACCACCCGTCAGCAAAGACAAACAAAAGTAACGATGTAATCCTTACCGCGACTACTTATGTGCTTTACTGGATAGATAGGTGTAATTTCAGCAGTTTTTGTAGCTTTGGATTACATTCAGGACTTTCTGGTATTTGATTCATAATTTGCTACTCGCTGCCCTTACTGTACCTATATTTTGGTGATATCATTAATTCGGCGCTGTCGCTGATGCGTCGAAGTTGTTTTACCTGAGCCAGCAACAGTGTAGTGCTATGAAAGCAGTTCCACATTCGCTATTGTGATATTGTGTGATAGTTTTCTTCACAATACCGTGTTTTACAATCACTATAACCCACAACCCTAGTGGGGTGCTGAGGTTTGGATGCTTTGCAGATTTTGGGTTGGTGCGCTCTAGGCTAGCCCTTCATTTACTGATGTTTTTTCTTAACCGCAACGGAATTTCACAAAAACACTTCTACCGTACGACTATTATTTCTAGAACCAAGTATCACATTATCTATTGAGAGTAATGCTAATGATGCATTAACGAAATTGGGCAATGTCGTGCAGGCAAAGGAAGGACCAGGTGAATACTTTGCATGGGCGGAGCCGGACGAACCAGTACAAAAGGAGTACAAGTTACGTGAAGCGTTGATAGCAATGGGCCTTCAGAAGGTGCCCACGGCGTCTACGGGCAACTGCCAGGCTTATAGCATAGTACAAGCGCTATACGATTCCTCTTTAAGTGCAAACCCGGAGATTCTTGAAGAAGCGACAACCAGTTTAAAACAAGGATGTGCAGCACGAGGTCTCATGGATTTTCAACTCAAATATCCACCAGGTATAAGAAAACAAACTCTCCGAAGTCTGGGGAGAGGATTCGACCGATTGACGGGACGTCAATCTGAAGTGAAATTCAAACGATATCTGGAGGAATGCGGAAGTAGTCCATCAGCGTTGGAAGATATGGTAAGTTGCAAAATGTGGGGGAGTAATGATACATTAGGGTGCATGTGCACCATGTTGCAGCGGTATATCTTCGTACTCAGCGAAGATGAGAGGGGTGGATCAGTCGAGGGTGTTCACTACGCCCCGGAGACAAGGATGATTCAACGCAAGAAGTTCGCAACGTGTGGAGAATATCCTATGCAAATAGGGCAGTGCATAACAGCGGTTAAAACCTTAAAGCAGGAGGCTATTCACGGGAACGGTAAAATGCCGCTGGTGCTACACTTTAAAGCGGCACACTACCATGCGTATACGCACGGGTGGAGGACTAAGGAGGGCAAAACCGTAGCAGAACAGGCAGAAGACGGTATCGAGGATATCGACATGGCGAATCCATCCGGCAGACAGTTAGTGACGCGGCAGGAACGCTTGGTAGGGGTAGGAAGGTCAGAAGCACCGCAATTCTTCCATAATGGGTGAACAATACGGATTACCTCAGTACACACCTGGGCAAGAACAACCATGGCGATTCACATCAAACATGAATCAATCCACTGAGTAACCGGTCAAGAAGCCCGTGGACGTAGATATGGAATCAGTTCGATCGGCCGGAATTGTTCGGTCGATATGCCAGGTCGGTCACCAAGATCGATTCCATAGATCGCCCCCACGTAGTGATGTGGACATGGAATCAGAAGGAGAGATCAGTCAGCATGTTTATCCGGATGATTTGGATATGGAGATGCCTCGTAGGGCGAATGTGGCTTCCGCGCAGGCATTTGACAGTGATTCCGGAACGATCATTGGCGATCTCGGAATTAAAAGATTTCACCGGCAAGGATATGAACGATGATCAGGCGAAAGCTTGGTTGAGTCGGACTAAATCAGCCTTTTTGAGAGATAAGACGCCGGAAGGTGAAAGATTTCTGATTTTCGCTGATCTAATGTGTGGTGGAGCCGATTTCCAAATCCATGACCGAAGTTGTGGGTGGAATCCGGATACCCACTGGCCCGGACGACCAACTATCGGAGGGGGTACTCCGTCGATCCTGATCAGCATCGGAATCAGATGAATCACCATTGTGGTGACTGATCTGATCCTCCCGGTCATCTGGCCGGTCTTCATGCTCGTCAGGATCTATGTTTAACTTCATCTCACCTTGTGTACCCGTCGATCGGGGCTGATTACACTCACTTAGGTGGACTCGGTGACGAAAAGGATGATCTTGATCAGGTCGGAGGGTTTGACCTTCTCGAGACGGGGGGTGTCCTCGGGTGGAAATCTTCACCGGAGAACGGGTTGGGGTCGACACTTATTCAGTATCTAGGCACTGATCAGGAAAGTTCGTCTGATCAGGCCAGCCAATGAGAGAGAGATATAACGAAACCAAGAAAATGCGATCAATCCACGATCTTCCACAGTAATCCACAAACGTTATCTCCACAAAACCTTTACCAATATTATTAACGTGTTCCAAACACGTGCGCGTTGCGGGTGAGGTTAGATCACCTAAAACAAACCCGTCGGGGGTCTTCCGGTAAGCCAAAATGCGTCTAAGCGCGTCTTAACCGGGAAATAGATGAGCAAGAGGGGACTAATCAACCCTGTGCTCCCAATGACCGCACACGTGGCGGAGCGACTCTTTGCTTTAGGGGGAAAATCTAAACCTGTTATTATATATGCAATGTCCTATACCTGTGTACCATACCTCAACTCATGCCTGACCTTTACTTCGAACCTATTTACTTCGTCGCACGGTTGCGTAACACTCTCTTGCCCATCCTGGCTGCACCTTCAAGCTGACCTGTACCGATTCTGCCCCGATCATGACCCGACTCTTCAGAAGATCTTCAACCCATCCTGATCTTCAACAAACGACCTTGAAACCACTTGAGACCTGCTCTTCAGCACTTGTTCACTTCATATATAGTCCGACCAAATCGAGAACTCACTTGCCCTTGCTTATCAACGCTGATCAGAGGCTGATCGGCCCTGATCACGATCGCCATAGTGATCGACCAAGTGATCAGGTGGTGATCAGGCTGATCAGCCCTTGATCACCTCGGGAACGCCCTGGGTCATCATCATCACGACTCAATTCATCTTCCAAACCATACTTCCGATCTTAATACACCGTCAGGACAACCATACCACACTGATCCTCGGCTGATCAGGCCTTGCCACATCATCTTCGGACCAACCAAAGGTTCACATCACTCATACAACCTGTTAATCCACCTGCCCGATCTTCATTCATCATTTGATCTTCCTTCTCCGGGCATGACAAGCCGATCAGGCTGTAACTTTGTATCATAGCCAGCTTCCACCAATATACCATTCAGAGATCGGCTGGTCACCTGCCCTTGGTATGCCATGTCAACAATCACTATTTCTTATTATATCCACGAGAACTCCACTTAGTGACTGTGACAACGATCGTGATCGTGATCTCCATCATTCCGCCAGTGCCTGGGACTGGGCTTAACGACCATACTTGGCTGATTCTTCCACGTCGTAAATATCCGTTGGCCACCACCTTTTCTTCTTAATCGTGATCAACCTTTTCCCACCCATCAACCGTCATATGTTGATGGGTGTTCTATCGTCACCAATCAACGGCCATGTGTGGTCCACTTCAGTCCCAATATTTCCCGATCGCTTCACCACAGCCGCCCCTGAGACTAACTGTAGCCGCACAACGACTGCAGTTCGACTCACTCACTTTTGAACTTCCTCTCTGGTGATCACCATGGCCGACGCAAGCCGATCTCCTCTTCCTTCTTCGTCTTCTTCGGCTGCCCGCCCGATCGCTTCTTCGCCCTCCGTCTCCAGCTCGGCTACCCCTGCGATCGCCCCGATCACGACCTCTACGCCGATCACGACCAGCCTCATCCGACCGACGACTGCTCTCGCTTCATATCGACCGTCTTGGAGTCTTCCTGCTCGACCCTCGTCAGATCGCCTTCTCCGTTCCTTGGAGCAGCTCACTCGCCTGATAGATGGATCGGGCCCATTCACGTTGGGGCCCGTGGAGGCTTGTCGGCTACGATCGGAACTCCGAAGTGCAATTCCCGAGTTGGTTTCTCTGTACGATACCAACCGGGCACTTACGGCTGAGTTATCCGATCGTCGGATCGCGGCTGATACCTCGGCACGTGATTCCGCTGATCTGGCTACCCAACTGTCGGTTCTCCGGCTAGATCATGATCGGCTTGGCAAAGATCATGACCGGCTTGACCAAGAATTGCGGGACCTGACTGATCGCTTTCAGGGTGTGACGATGGAGCGTGATCAGTTGTCAGCTGACCTCGCTGCTCTTCGACTTTCCAAGCCTTCGGACACCGTCGCCACCTTACAGTCGCTGATCGACACGATGGCTATCACCATCCGTAATCAGGGTACGTCCATCTCATTCACTCCTTTTATAATCCGTATTTGACTCTCCATGTTAACTTCCAGATGAACGTATCGAATCCATGAAGAGTTCGATGGTCGAGATGGTAGATCATCTGCAGCGCATCGATGATCACCGTCTCGACCGTGATCAGCTTCTGCACGACAGGATCCGTACTGCCGAGGATGTAGAGCGTCGGGAGATTGAGGCTCGTTATTCGGATAAGCAGGTCCAGCTCTTGACCAAACAGCTGGCTGATTCTCGTATTGGTCGCACTGATATACAGAAGAGGCTGGATGAGAGTCGGAAAGTGGCTGAAAATTGCCGGCATGAGCTTAATCTCGCTCGGGTCAAACTTGAGACCCTAGAGCTTGATGATCGTGCCTGGCTTCAGCATAACGCTGACCTGAAGAGTCTCGCGGTACAAACCATGGATAGGTGGACCAAAACAGACACCGGTTCAGGATCAGTCCGGACGGCCTTGCAGCGACTTCCCGGCCTGATCAGCTCGTTCACTCCATCTGGCACACCGCCGCAATCTCCTGCGTTTGCCCCGCCTTCGCCCGCGTCCTCCGTCGCTTCCTTGCCTGTTCGTAGTGCTGATCAGCCCGTGATCAGCACTTCACAAGCTCCCGCGTCATCTCAATCTCGTCTACCGGCGACTCCACGACCAGCGCCTTCGGCCTCGAGTTCTGGGAAGCGTAAGCAGACCAGCTCGTCGAAGCAAAGGATGAGTCTCGCCAAGCGATCACGTCTTATGGTCGAATCGGATGACGAATCAACCGATCTGGACGAGAGGACGTTGTCTGTTCTGGCTCGATCGCGCAGCACTGATCGCCGTACGTCAGCACCGAGTTATTCCGGGGTGAATTCGCTGGCTCAGGCCGTCACTTTACTGGAGTCCGATGACGACGATGACGATGATTTCGAGGAGGAACCACCGGCTCAAGCTGATCCTGACATTCCTCCGACGACCACTGGGGCAGTGATCGCCCCGCCACCTAATTTTACGGGCGTCTTCATTCCTGCAGATCGATCGTCGATCAAAGAAAACGATTACAGCTACGATCCGAACCGACCGTTCATGGATCTGTATGTCGTTATGCAGGGGAGGCCGACTCCCGCTCACATGGCCACACGGAAACCTTGGAGTGATGATCAGGTCTGGGATCTGACGCCTCGGGTTCTCGAAGTGCGGCAGAAAAGCGTCCCTCGCTTGTGGTCCCGCCCGCCAGGCTGGATCTTCCCGATCAGATCGCCGGCACCCAAGGACAAGCAGTGGCAACCAAGGTTGCTGACCAGAAATGCTATCGAACTTATGATCGGTTCGGCACCCTGGGATGCCCTCCTGACACCCATGCCCGGGCTGGCGTTCCCTGATCGCCCTTGGTTTGTCGAGCTACAGGGGCGCTTGGCTTTATATTACCAAGAGCACGTGCAAGCGATATGGGAGGCGACTCACCATTTCCCGATCACGACGGCGATGCGCAAGGACGCGTGGATCGAGCACTACCATCATGCTCGCAAGCGTCGTCGCACCAAAGCCGGGGCTGCTTGGGCCACGATCTGCGATTATGTTGTCGACGGAATTCGGCACGGCGAGTGTGATCTGGACGTTTTCCTGTTCCCTGGCGTCCTGCATTTAACTGTTCGTCGAGCGGGATCGCGAGGACTCAAGGCTGACGGCGGGGATTGGTATCCCGGTTATGGGCACATAACTCCGGTCGCCACACTGCGTGATTGCTTGCTCTGGACCGATCAGCATGAGCCTTGGCGAAACCAGTTCCGATCGAGTCCCATGGATCATCCAGGATACAAGATTGCTCGCCTACGCACTAAATATGGTCCATGATCGTCGTGATAACCAACTTTTATTTCGTTCTCCATAATCACTTAATATATCACGACATTCCTTGATGATCTTCTCGTTCCACTTTCGTAAATCTTGTTCATGTCTCATTATCACTTCCATCTTGTAGGTCGATCGTTCTCATGTGTACAGGTATAATTCTTGAGTAATATATATATGTATATGCATCCGTTTCTTCCAAACCAGTCCAACCGCCCTGATCTCCACTTGCCCGATCATCATATTTGCTGATCAGCCACAATGTGTCAACCCAGGCTATTGAGATTCCTGGTTACCCTCTTCGTGGGTTTGCATCACCTCAAAACGATTCCTTCTCACCCGATCACGTTCGAATTCCCTCAGTAACGCTCCACAGTTCAGATCACGCTCATCTATCCACTCGGGATCGTCGTAACCCTTCCAACGAACCAAATATTCACGGTGGGTCCGGCCAAAACGGGTCTTCTTGCCTGATCGGGTATCCAAAACCTTCTCCACCTCGAATTCGTTCGGGTCCAACGTTCTTTCCCAACTATCCTCAGGTAAGAGAGCCTCGTCGAAATCAAACCTTGCCTGATCGTCACATGACAACCTAGTTTTAGGCCGATCAGGGTATTCTCGGACCAGTTTTAACTTCGACAAGTGAACAATCGGGAAAATTCCATAATCAGTACCCGCGGTAATCAGCCGAGCGGCATGATCACCGATTAGTTCGGCTACACGGAATGGTCCATGCCACAAATGTGCTAATTTCTTGGCATATCCTTCTTTCACACGATCCAAGTAAAGCCAAACTCTTGATCCTGGCTCGATATTATGCGAATCGGCCTGATCATTGTTCCGATCAGCTCTTTCTTGGATGGCCCTTCGTAATCGTTCGTTAACTTGTTCCCGCGCATGTTGGTAGTGACGTTGGAGTCCCATGCGCCATCGACGAGCTTCGCGATCTCGACCTCGTGTGCAACCAACAGGGATCACTGACTCGATGGTAGATCGGGGGTCCCAACCATATGCCAGATAGAATGGGGTATCTCCCCTGATCCGATCAAACGAGGAATTCAAAGCAAACACCAGTCTCTCCGCATATTCATCCCAATCTTGTTGCGCGGAGTCTGCGACATACATCTTAATAGCCCTGGTCAACGTTTGTACCATCCGCTCGGCTTTACCATTCGCCTGTGGACGGTACGCCATGGTCGCGCTCTGTTTCTGGCCAAGCATCTGATTAAAAGATCGGAACACTTCGGCCATAAAACCTGGTTCACGATCATGCCTGATCACTTCACTGGCTCCAAACCGTCGGAACACACATTCTTCGTAACTGCAAGCGACTTGTTGAGCCGTTCGAGTAGATCCCGCTTTCGCGATCACCAATCCCGTGAACAGATCAGTCCAGATCAGCAACTCGGTATTGCCCTTGAACGATTTTGGGAGGGACGGTATGTGATCCATCGCGATCACTTGGAAAGGGTAGGTCGCCTGGATATTTCCAGGTGATCTTCCCCGGATATTTGGCATACCTTTTCCAGTTTCGCAATCCGTACATGTTCCAACAAACTTTTGTATACTTCGATATAATCCTCTCCAATGGAAATGTTTACGGATCCTGTGGTACGTTCGTCCTACGCCCTGGTGGCCACCCTCCAAACTGACATGATAATGGTGTAAGATATCAGCTTGTAAAGTCTCCGGGATCACGAGTCTGGCCGATCGGTCCAAATCCGCATCGGCCTGATCAGCTGGTACATAATAAAACAATAGATCATTTTCGTCGATCTCGTAGTTAGACGCGATCTTGGCACAATCTTTTGCCTCACTCTGGCTCAGCTTCTCCAGATCACCCTTTAGAAACGCCTTCAAATCACCGATCCATTTTTCCTCGTCTTGAGCCTTGAGAATTCTTTCGATCCGCATCTCTTGTACTATTTCCTCTGTCAGGCTTTCGCGAGAGGGTGATCTGTTGGGTGGTGATCTGGTTCGTGATCTCGTCGTGATCAAGATCTGGGCTGCTTCCTTTTCATTTTCCACACGGATCAGCTCCGGCAGCCTATTGATCTCCACCAGTTCTTCCAACAGCGCTTGATCAGTGATTATCGATCCGGCCTGATCACGCATAGCCATAGTTGCTAAGTGATCTGCACTCCGATTCCAATCACGTTTCACATGCAAAAGATCGTGTCTTGGCCACCCACGTAAAGCTTTCATAACGCGATCATTCAGCAGTTTCAGACGCGGCGCTTTACAGTCGATCTCTCCAGTGATCTGCCGAATCACCAAGTTTGAATCTCCGCATATAATTACTCTTCCAATCTTTTGCTCTTGCAAAAGATCCAAACCTAGCAGCAGACCACGATATTCAGCCTCATTGACCGTGATACCTGGAGTATAATCTGAACCGGCCGATATAACAGTCCATTCTGGCAGTTTCCATAGCAACGCGCTATACGCCCCTACACCTTTCTTCACACTCGCTGATCCGTCGAAGCTTACAACGATCAGATCTTCTTCTGAGCCGACGATCGGTGGGGGTATAGTGATCGATTCACGTGGTTGCTTCCGAGGAGCGACCTCAATCAGGGCTTCATCGACTTCTGATCGGGGCGTGATGCTGGCCGCCAGCGTCCCAAGTATTTCTTCTTCGCCCTTGGTGCACTTAATGATCTCCAAAGTCCACTGAGATAGCACCGCTGCCCATCGCCCCAGTCTCCCGTCTAAACCATTCGCGGATAGTAACCACGCCAGACTAGATCGTTTGGATAATACCTTAATTGATCTAGTTACCAGCATAGAATAGCAAACATCCAACACACGTAATAACGCTAGCACTTCCTTATCCACAATGCCATAGTTAACTTCATTCGGTTTCAATGTTCGGCTTGTGAACGTCACCGGGCAATAAACCCCATCGTGATCTTGGACCAGTGCGGCCGATATTGCCCATTTACTAGCATATAAGATCACCACGGGAATCTTCTCCGGATCGAAGTGTTTCAGTATCGGCGTCGAGATCATCTTCGCCTTTAACATACTGAAGGCTACCATAGCGCGATTCATGTGATCTTCTGACCCTGGCACAGTTCGATCAGTTGGTGATCCAATCTCGAGATCTTTTTTAGTAGCTTCAACTTCGTGATCAGTCCCAATTGGTGATCCTCCCATCCGATCACGTTCTCTCAGGCCATGATAATCAACTTCCTTCAATTCATAAAGTATAGCGGCGTAGATCGAGAAGTCCTCGATAAATCTGCTATAATAATTCAGTGATCCGAGGAAGGATTGCATGGCCTTCAACGATCGGGGAAACGGTAAGTTGCTGAGAGCGGCTAGATCTTTCGGATTTGCTTCCAAACCTTGGATCGATACGTTATGGCCGAGGTAAGCGACCTTGGGCTGACCCCAGAAACTCTTGACCACACTGATCGACAAATTCCAACGCTCGCAGGTATCTAAGAGTCGTTCGACCTTATCGCATAGCATATCCCAGGATGTTGCTGTGACCAAGATATCATCTATGTATGATCGCCTTCCCAATACTGATCGGCCCTGATCTTGGTCTGGCTCACCTTCCGTAAACACATCATGTAGATCAGTGGCTTTCCGATCAGCACTGATCTGGAAATAACCATAGAGAGCATTGTTGATCAGCCTCTGGTAGATCTGTGGGGCATTCTTTAATCCAAACGGCATCCGATTCCATTCAAAAAGCCCAAAAGGTGTAACGAAAGCCGAGATCTCTCGAGCGCGATCAGTCATCAAAACCACCCAGAAACCACTAGCCATATCCAACGAACAAAACCATAAAACTTTATCCAGATCTTCTAACAAGTCATTGATCAGGGGCATCGGGTAGACCATCAACTCCGTGAGGCGATTCACCATTCTGTAGTCGATACACAATCGAATATCAACCCCATTCTTCTTGATCACAATCACGATCGGTGATGCCCACTGCGATGTTGATGGTCGGGTGATCTTTGTACTCAGCAAACCCTTGATCAAATCGGATAGCTTTTCCCGGTATTGAGGTGCAACTTTACGACAACGCTGAGCGATCGGCCTCGCATTTCCCACGTCTATATCACAAACAGTTCCGAATGCGGCTGGGGGTAGGGCGTTACCTTTTCCCATCAGTAAGTGACGCCTCTTTCAGATGATCTTCTTTAGCTGATCGATCTGCTCGGGCGTGTTCACGTCGGGATCACCGACTTGTAGATCTTCCATGGTGACTTCTGGCATATTTGGCGATACTTCTGGTAACACAGGCATCTGCTTCTCGATACCTTCGATATACTGATCGCCACCTTCGTGTATACACACCTGCTCGTCCACCTGATCTACCTCTTTCTGATCGGCATCATCTTGGATCGCCCCTTGTACGTCACTCGACTGATGGTTTACTTCGGATTCAACCTCCTCTGTAATGAATTCAGCTGGTTCATCCGCCTTTTCTTCCTCATGATCGTACTTGGACTCTTCATTGTCTTTTCCGCTAACTGGATCGGTTGTTTTTGGTGAGCCGGGCCTAATTATACTCAATATCTGCGGACCTTCTTTGGCCCGGCCTTCCCCTGTCGCTTCGATCGATGGCCTCCTGATCAGCAGCTCGGTCGGCGTAGAATACTCTGGCTTCTCGACCATAGGTGAGGTATCTTCATCCACTAGGTCTTCGTCACTGATCACGTCCGTGGTGGCTTGATAAGCCAGATTCTGCCATTCAATGTATCTTCGTGATCCCACTGAAACATATCCGATCTGTCGGGGTACTTTCCCTTCAGGTAACCACATCCCTAGGATCATGTCTTCGTGGATGATCAGCGGCTGATCGGATATATTTGTGACTCTGATGTAGCTTGATCGGCCGATACCTTTAACGAACGTTGGTACCCAACGTTCGCCACGGGTTAGCCACAATTTCTGTTGCCAATCGCTCGGCCGAATCATCACGTCAACTGAACGGGCTACCTCGATGTTTTTGTACTGACCCATTTTGAGCATTCGCACATGAGTACCATATAAAGGACGTCGCCCGGATAACTGTATCTGCACCTCATCCGGCAGAGTCAGGGTTCCATGAGACAGGTCGAGACGTATACCTGCTGGTACCATGAAATCCATTCCCAATATCGCGTCTTGACCGGCTAACCGTCCAACCCAAGCATTAAAATAGTAGACCAGGGATCCTGCCAGGGTGATCTTCACACGTGATCGTCCTTCCGTCATATATGAACTCTCGCCAATCCCAACACATTCTTGCCTCTGGGTACTGTCTATACGACATCCCACCTTACGAGCAAAGGCGGAGTCGATGATCGAGACTTCCGCCCCAGAGTCAAATAAAATAGTGGCTTTCTCATTGTTGATCTTTCCATTAGCTTTAGCCTGTTTAAACCACTTGTCGGGAGAGTGATACTTCCAGTATCCACGGGATTCACCGGGCAGTAGATCCAACTCCATGATCACGTCCGATCGGGAATATTCATCCACTCTGAGACTGTAGATCGGACACCGATCGATGCAATTTGAATTAGAACATGTATTGTCGGTTATCTTCTTTTCCTCAAACTTATCTCCGCTACCGACATATGCATAAATGCAGAACATAGATCGCTCGGCTCGAACCAGATTCCAACCTGGCGAGCGATCTAGTTTAACATCTTCTCAACATCTGGTGGGAGCATACCAGCATGTTTAGTCGGCACATACCACTTGCGCATCAGATTAAAGAATTCTTCGATAGGGCAGGCGCCGGCGTCATGAAGCTTCCCACAGGTCTTGCACACGAAAAAACAGTGATCAGAAGGGTGACCTTTACGATCACATTTTCCACACGTAATTCTTTTCCAACAATCACGATCTCCATGTTTGGTCGACCCACAATGCACACATTTCTTACGAGATCGGTCCTGATCAGGTTGAATACCACCAGGTTTCCGTCCGTCCACACCATTAGTCGATGATCTCGGGCGATACATTGGTTCCGTCGTAAATACATGACGGTACTGTTCCTCGTCCGAGCTCAGACCCGACTGACCACTTTCTTCTTCAGAGCTTGAACTGTCTGATTCCTTCGCGATCACGCGAATCGCTCTGGCTGGTCGGGCTGCCGGTATCTTGCCTTGATCAGGGTGTGGCTTGGACCGGTAACGGTTCGATCCTACCTCGACCTTGGGCTGTCGACTCTTGGCCCGTTGCAGCGTCCTCAGAGTCAGTTCCAGTTGTTCTGAGTCCTTTATACGGAGCAGGGTTAGCTGATCAGCCAGATCGCGATTGTCCAGAGTTCCAATGAAGTGTTCGACATGTTCACGGGCTATGTCCGGGTGTCGTGGGTCCTTGATCGGCATTTTCGCGCGTAGACCAGCAACATTCAACCGATGTAAGTACTCGATCGGCGTCTCGTCGGATCTTTTCTTCATGTGGTAGTACTGTCTAGCGACAGACACCCCCGAGTTGCAATATTGTTCTTCAAACTCTTCACACAAACGAGGCCACTTCAGACGCACTTCTCGACTTAGCTGTTTAAGCCAGTTCTTGGCCGGACCTTTCATTAGATCAGCGAAGATCAGGCATCTTTCAGCTTCCGGTGTCTTGTCCCTCAGAAAAGCTGACTTAGTCCGGCTTAACCAACCTCTGGCCTGATCGTCATCCATATCTTTGCCGGTGAAATCCTTCAATTCCGAGATCGCAGACATTCGTACTCGGGTGATCGTTCCTGATTCACTGTCAAATGCCTGCGCGGAGGCCATATTCGCTCTACGAGGCATCTCAATGTCCAGATCATCTGGATCGAAATGTTGGCTGATCTCGCCCTCTGACTCCATGTCCACATCACTCCGTGGGGGTGATCGGTGAAATCGGTCCTGGTGATCGGCCTGGCATATCGAACGAACGATTCCGGCTGATCGGACTGATTCCATCTCCACATCCACGGGTCTCTTGACCGATTTCTCAGCAGACTGATTCATATTCGGTGCCGATCGCCATGGTTGTCCTTGTCCAGGTGTGTACTGAGGCAATCCATATTGATCACCCGCAAATCGGTTCATCATTGTCGCGAACATGGCTTTTAATTGCTCTGGGACCTCCGGCATGTTGGTATGACCGGTGTTGGAGGTCGGATTGGCCTGTGGCACTTCCTGAGCATCTTCAAAACTATCGTCCGATCCGACTCTACCAGGTTCAGGCTTTCTCTTCCTGTTCTGCGACTCGGTCTTGGGGTCGATCTGCTGGATCCCTTTCGGGCCCAACGTCATACGTGTGATCCCAACCGAGGAGTCGGTGGATGCCGCTCCAGATTGTGATGACGATTGATATATCGACTCGATATCCATAGGATACTCCACCAACTGTGATCGGTGCGAAGGATCCGCGATCGGCGACTGAACCACTGGGTTCGCCCCTAGTAACGAGGCAAGATGATCATACAGGGTGATCATAGATTCTCTGATCGTCTCTTGATCCAGATCGAATAGCATATTCGCGTCGAAGGCACCAGTAGTGAAGCCAACCTCGTCGATCTGCGCCAAGAGGTTCCTGATCAGATCAAGTTGACTGCCTGTGATCACCGGCCGGGTCGCTCGACCTTCCAGCTTCCCGATGATCTTAGGCTTGATGATCTTCATCACTGGGTTGGTAACCAGGAACTTGTGAAACTCTCGAAGATAGAACAGTCGTTCCACATCTTGGACAGTGGTCTTCTCGGCTGGTTCGATCTTCTCTTCGTCTTCCTCGAAGATCTTCGGTTTAGGTTTCACATATTTTTTAGGTGGATCGCAATGATCCGCCCCCATGTTTTTTCTGTCTTTTTCCATTTTCTTCTTATGCATAGGATCAAGGTTAACACCTCGATCCTTTCCTGGGTTATAGTCAACTTTACTATAACCCAGATCGGCCCCGATCGGGGCCATGTGGGGAGTTATTTCATCTTTAATCTCGACCTGGCACTCCACCAAACCAGGTCGATCATCGCTTCCTTTAGAAATGGACAGCATCGGAGGCGATACGCCTTCCTCCAATACACCCGAAAAAGTTTCCTCCACTTTGATTTTCACATCTTTTTCATCATCAAAGGAATCACGGTGATATCCTGAGTCACCAAGTGATCCGGGCACGCGCACCATTGTGGTGGAGCCGATTTCCAAATCCATGACCGAAGTCGTGGGTGGAATCCGGATACCCACTGGCCCGGACGACCAACTATCGGAGGGGGTACTCCGTCGATCCTGATCAGCATCGGAATCAGATGAATCACCATTGTGGTGACTGATCTGATCCTCCCGGTCATCTGGCCGGTCTTCATGCTCGTCAGGATCTATGTTTAACTTCATCTCACCTTGTGTACCCGTCGATCGGGGCTGATTACACTCACTTAGGTGGACTCGGTGACGAAAAGGATGATCTTGATCAGGTCGGAGGGTTTGACCTTCTCGAGACGGGGGGTGTCCTCGGGTGGAAATCTTCACCGGAGAACGGGTTGGGGTCGACACTTATTCAGTATCTAGGCACTGATCAGGAAAGTTCGTCTGATCAGGCCAGCCAATGAGAGAGAGATATAACGAAACCAAGAAAATGCGATCAATCCACGATCTTCCACAGTAATCCACAAACGTTATCTCCACAAAACCTTTACCAATATTATTAACGTGTTCCAAACACGTGCGCGTTGCGGGTGAGGTTCGATCACCTAAAACAAACCCGTCGGGGGTCTTCCGGTAAGCCAAAATGCGTCTAAGCGCGTCTTAACCGGGAAATAGATGAGCAAGAGGGGACTAATCAACCCTGTGCTCCCAATGACCGCACACGTGGCGGAGCGACTCTTTGCTTTAGGGGGAAAATCTAAACCTGTTATTATATATGCAAAGTCCTATACCTGTGTACCATACCTCAACTCATGCCTGACCTTTACTTCGAACCTATTTACTTCGTCGCACGGTTGCGTAACACTCTCTTGCCCATCCTGGCTGCACCTTCAAGCTGACCTGTACCGATTCTGCCCCGATCATGACCCGACTCTTCAGAAGATCTTCAACCCATCCTGATCTTCAACAAACGACCTTGAAACCACTTGAGACCTGCTCTTCAGCACTTGTTCACTTCATATATAGTCCGACCAAACCGAGAACTCACTTGCCCTTGCTTATCAACGCTGATCAGAGGCTGATCGGCCCTGATCACGATCGCCATAGTGATCGACCAAATGATCAGGTGGTGATCAGGCTGATCAGCCCTTGATCACCTCGGGAACGCTCTGGGTCATCATCATCACGACTCAATTCATCTTCCAAACCATACTTCCGATCTTAATACACCGTCAGGACAACCATACCACACTGATCTCGGCTGATCAGGCCTTGCCACATCATCTTCGGACCAACCAACGGTTCACATCACTCATACAACCTGTTAATCCACCTGCCCGATCTTCATTCATCATTTGATCTTCCTTCTCCGGGCATGACAAGCCGATCAGGCTGTAACTTTGTATCATAGCCAGCTTCCACCAATATACCATTCAGAAATCGGCTGGTCACCTGCCCTTGGTATGTCATGTCAACAATCACTATTTCTTATTATATCCACGAGAACTCCACTTAGTGACTGTGACCACGATCGTGATCGTGATCTCCATCATTCCGCCAGTGCCTGGGACTGGGCTTAACGACCATACTTGGCTGATTCTTCCACGTCGTAAATATCCGTTGGCCACCACCTTTTCTTCTTAATCGTGATCAACCTTTTCCCACCCATCAACCGTCATATGTTGATGGGTGTTCTATCGTCACCAATCATCGGCCATGTGTGGTCCACTTCAGTCCCAATATTTTCCCGATCGCTTCACCACACCATCATTACTCGACGTTGCTGCTTCGTTTCGATCAACCGCAAGCCACGCATTCTAAGCGTCTGTAAGTTCCTCCAATCGAGCTAAGATAGGTGCCTCTTGTGTCGGATCTAAGCTTCGAGCAAATAAGAGTTGTGATTCGCAACATGCACAGAGTAGCATTAACAAATATATTACCAGTACATCATAATTTTGAAGATGCTGTACCTGCTCCACGTCTTTCAAAAAAAAACGAATGGCCTTCTCATTCCTCTCCTTCTCAACGCCTTTCTTATATAACGGGTGACATGCAGCGACAAACAGCCGTCTACGCCCTGGGGAATTTACCCCCTGATAACGATGTCATTCGCGCAACCATTTCACGGGAAAGCGCGATTCTTCCCATGGTTGCCTTCATGACTGCCGTTACCGATGCCCAAAACCAGTGGGTAGTGTATGCTCTTGGAGTTCATTCTTTAGATCAGTAACGAAAGCCGATCGCATTACCATTGCGCAAGGACCAGCGATTTGTCCCTGGTGTCGCGGCTTCATCTTGGAAGCGACGGACAAACGCAATGGGCGACCAATTCGGAGTTCTCGCCTATAATGACCAGGCACCCTGATAGCCAATGGCTAAATATACTGTATAATATACTGTATACTAATATTGAAGACGCACAACAGAACCCTTACCCTCGTCTGTGTGCTTGTGTGTTTTTCACAGATTTCTGTGTGTTTTTCATAGCCTCTCCAGAAAGTATGAAGAAGCGCATCACTAGCCGGTGTGGTCAGCAGACCGACGACTGTATGAAGCACTTACAGAGGCTGTGGTGTGCTTTTCACTCGATTGGGATGACGTGGCTATGGCAGATGAGAAATCAAGTACGCTATTAATGATATTTCCTTACTGTATTATTAATTTTTCTTCTCTGTTTTTAGGGTTATTGATAGCGCCAGAAAAGTACATGTACTTCTAATGAATATAGACTTGGCACAGGAATTGTTTTTGTAGATGATGTCGAATTAGAAAGTGCTTAGCTAGTATCGTCTCTAGGTACCTTCTTACGCTAGCTAATCAAGGATGTATGTCCCATCTTCTTAATGTGGATAGACTACCGGTTATAAAACTGATTAGCCCCATGGCTCATCCCAACTGCTCCATCCCATACCTTTTTATAATGCATATGTAATATGTACCACCTGTACCATCTCATCTAGGTACAATACTCCCCCTCGACTAGAAGTTCCCAATCTTAGACTTTTCCAGTAATAAGCGAAACTTCTTTGTCGAAATCGCCTAAATCAGCCAATTGAAACTTCGACTCAATATACTTGATGTCCACGATCTTTGCCTTCAACTTGTTCCCGTACAAAATGATACCGAATGTCGATGTGTTTCGCACGACTCTGGTATCCATCATTTTTAGCAATAGCAATTGCACTCTGGTTATCCTCGTAGACAGAAATTGGATAATCGACATTTATCTTCAATTCCTTCAGCAAGCTCCTTGTCCACAATACTTCTTAAATGCATTACGATAAAGCCATGTATTCTGCTTCTGCTGTGCTCAGCGCCACACTCTGCTGAATCTTCGACTTGAAAATAACGGGAGATCCATTTATCATCACCATCACCCCAGATGTTGATCGTCGACATTCTTTGTTTCCAGCCCAGTCTGCATCTGTATAAGCTTCAACCTTGATACCATCTGTATTTCCATGGTAACAAATTCCTTTGCTTGAAGTTGACTTGAGGTATCTGAGTACTCGAATTCCGGCCTTCCAATGTTCTTCACTTGGCTGTTCCAGGTGTCGACTTAATTGACAAACAGCATATACAATGTCTGGTCGTGTCCCAGTTGCAATGTATAACAGCGACCCGACAAGTGACCGAGAAGGACGATTTTCCATTTTTGGGTCCTTTTCCTTGCACTTGTACTGTGGTGAAGTGCTCCAGAAGTTAACGGACTAATGATGATGGATGCCCGCATCGGATTGGCTGAAATGCCACCCTAAGCCGGATGCCCAGACCGGCCAGTAATAAGATGCAATTTGGGACTGCCAGGCACACCTGTGAGCGGTCGGGCGGCGCCTGACTGGGGACCAAGTCGGCGGACCTGACAAGGGGCGGGGATAGCCGGATAAGCGGGCTGAGCAGACGGAAGGACTTTGGAGGTTTGACGGCCAAGATGGCGGACTGTTCGTGAGGATGGAATGGAGGGAGCCTGAAGGAAGAGGATTGTTCTAGTGGAAGGAGTAAGCACCGGGATCGTAGGAAAGGCTGCCAAGGGATTGCTAGCGTCAGCGGCCGAGAGGTGTGGATGGGTGGCTATCCGGCCGAGCCGGCCGGGTACAATGTACCATTCGGACTGGTACCATATGGGTTCGGTGTACCGGCCGGGTTGGTACCATTTGGGGTTGGTGTACCGGCCGGACCGGTACACAAAGTCGGAGTTAGCCGGGTTGCGTTGGGTAAGGTACATGACTGGTCAGCCGTGTTATTTGAGGTAGGTTACACAAAGGGAGTATTGGACATAGGATAAATCAGTATACGTTTCGCTTTCTTAGACACAAGTCGCTTTTATTGGTTCACGGCAGAGGGCTAACAAGGTCCCCTTTTGCTGTTATTGGTTTGCCCGGGGAAGGTTAAGTTAACCCACCGGAAGTCCCCTGACCGGAGTCGCGGCGACTTCGTATACTCACCTCAAGTCGCCCGTGTTTTGAACACGGTATTAAGTATTGGGAAGTGGTGACATTTGGCCTTCTGTGAAAGAGTGTGGAGTCGTATCTGCCTCATATACACATTTGGATTCGCCCTTCATTATTATTGGTTTAGCTGGCCGATCGATTATTCTCGGTCCAGCCGGTACTATACAAACTTCAAGTGTCTTATTGGTTTAGCTGGCCGATCGACTATTCTAGGCCCAGCCGGCACTATACAAAGCTCAAGTATATTGCCAGACGAGCTCCCCGGTGACGATTTCCGCCCAGGAGCTACCCCTAGTCCTAACCTCATCTCCCTATTGGACGGATTTACACTTTTCGCCCTAGGGTCCACCAAGAGAGCTAACCACCCAGTACTGACGGGTACACAAGGTGAGCTTTTAACATGCAACATTCGAGCAGCCGCGATCAAGCGGATGGAAGCGACCGATCCAGCCGGCCTCAAGCCGGATCGGATCATGACTCGGATGGACGGAGTACCCCCTCCGGTAGTCAGTCGTCTGGGACCCCCGTGGGTGTTCGCGTCTCAGGAAGGTTTTCTGAGAGCGACTACACCACAATGGTGCGCGTGCCCGGATCTCTTGGTGACCCTGGATATCACCGCGAGTCCCTAGCGGGCGAAAGACCTAAACCTGTCAAATTTGTTGACGATGTTGTGTCGGGTGCATTGGGGGAAGGCATATCGCCCCCAATGCTGCTGAAGATGGAAGGATGCGATGGTCGCCTCGGATTGGGGGAGTTCGAGGTTGACATTAAAGAAGAAGTTACTCCCCTAGAGGCTCCGCCGGGGGCGGATTACGGTACTACTTACTGTAGTGCCGGCCGCTACACGGATGGAGCCGGATTGGACTATGGTGCAAGTCGCCATAGTCCGAGGAAGGATCATGGTTCCGACCATGATCCTAACGAACAAATGCATATTATGGATATAAAAGAAAAAATAAAGGAAGAAAAAGCGGAAGTCGGATACGACCGGAGTGGGAAGCCGGCCGGATCGGGACCAAGTCGCGATCTGGCCCCCCTACCCCTAAAAAAACCGGATTGGCAGGAATTGGATTATCCGACCTACAAAGACAAACCGCGATTCGAAGAGGAAGAAGAGAAGCAGGACGGCCTATCAACGGATATCGACTTGGAGCGTGCTTTCCATCTTCACGAGTTGGGGCAATTCTTGCGGACGGATAAGGTACTAAAAATAACACGGCCGAAGATCATAGGCGGACTGAAAGGTCCCGTCTCCCCCCCAACTCTCTCAGACGGCCACGTGTCCCTCATTAGAGAACTATTCGACCAACTCAAACAAGCCGGCATCAACACCGGCGTGTTTGATCCGAACGAGTTGTTTGATCTGAAGATGGACAAGTTGAAGGAGGCGTCCAGCGCCCTGCACGTCCACTTGGTACCGCTAGTGGGTTGCTCGCCGCCGTCGAAAAAGATGACAGCAACGACTGGAGTGGCGCCGTCCACGCCGCCGGCGACAAGCAAACCGGCCGGTATACACTCAGGCTCTTCGCAGTACGAGTCTGCCCCTTCGGAAGCAGACTCATCTGATTCATCAGTGGGTATCACCCGCATGACGCTTGGCCCAAGGGGAGCAGCGCGTGTGGCGACAGCCATGAGACTTCGAGGACGTGAGGATCCGGGTACGCCCGAGCGGAAGAACGCCGGCCAGTACAGCGTACAGGCCTGGCGGACAGCGACGGCGGATCCAGAACCGAAGGAGGAAGACGAAGACGCGGATGGGCGGATTAAGAAGGAATGCCAATCTGGCAGCCCGGCTGCCCCTCAAGTCGCCCCTCAAGTCGCCCCTCAAGCCGCCCCTCAAGTCGCTCCTCAGGTGCCGGATCACCTGCAAAACATGTTCTCGGCGATGATGGAGCGATACTTGGAAGAGCAACGTCGGCTGAGCGCCAGCCGCGGCAGTCCGAAGTCACCGGACCAGCCTGCTCGTCGTGGAACACAGCCCCCCGAACCAGTCCAGTACTATGCGAGGGAGCCGAGTGATGAAGATATGGAGTCGATGCGGTCCAAGCAAAGTGAACCCCATGCCGCCCCGCCGAGCCGTCCGACAGGTCGCCGGACCGGACGTCGGCCAACGAACAGGAAGCTGTCTCTCAGCGACGTGGATATGGAATCCGTCAGGTCGGCCAAGTACCATTACGATCCGGATGACCTGGATCTGGGGATGTCCCGCCGAGCCCATATGGCCTCGGCCCAAGCGTTTGACGCGGATTCGGAAGCGATCACGAGGGTGCGAATGTCGGCCACGTCCGAGCTGAAAGACTTCACCGGACGCGACGCGGACGAGGACCAGGCCCGAGGATGGCTGAGCAAGACGAAGTCGGCATTTCTCAGAGACCGGACGTCGGACTATGAGAAATGCCTGATCTTCGGGGATTTGATGAAGGGACCAGCAAAACACTGGATCCAACAGCTCAGCCGGGAAACCCGAGGAAATTGGAGGGGATTGGCCGGTGCGTTCGAGGAACAATACTGCGGAGCTGGAATGTCAGCGGCGCGACAATATTTTCACACCAGGAAGCGAGCGGATGAGACCCCCTTGGAGTATCTCCATCGCTTAAATGTCGCTGGCATGAGAGCGGATATTCCCGTTAAAGAAGACACCAGCCGGTCGGAAGCTGCCCGTGAACACGTGGAACTTTTCATCAGCACGTTGGACGATCGGGAGCTGGCAGACCAGCTGGCGTTACTGCGGTTGACGAATACGACGGAGCTGGAAGTGACGTTGCGCACGTACCTAAGGGCGAAGAAGCAAGGCCCCAAGGCGGCAGTTGGAATCGGCCGTTTCAAGTCCCGATTT
>MIQA02004670.1:0-11041 GCA_001887855.2 Sclerospora graminicola | reverse complement strand
GGGGTTCGATCCCCTCTTCCCTCACCATTTCTTAAGCAAATGTTGCGCACCACCCGCGGAAAATATTTTCCGCTTGCATAGGCATGTTATGCAGTAAGTACCATGTGTATGGGTACAAAATGATGATGCACGGATCGAGCATCACTACGAGGTGACAAAAAGTGTGACACTTCTCGATTTGTGCGTGTCATCTTTGCGCAGGGGCCATGCTAATCTTCTCTGTATCGTTCCAATTTTTACGGATGACCACCGAAGTGGTTTCTGCCTCGATGTGTGCTGGATACAACCATATCCTTACTTTAAGAATCACATCCAGAACCATTTCACCACAAAGCCACCAATTTAGGGGATAGGCTTGCTTATCTGCGCAATACCAATGACAACACCGGAGAAGATGGGATTTACGAGCAGCAGCGAGCACAAAGAGAGAACGAGTGAAAAGTGAGAAGTGTGCTGGAGATGCGAGCGAAAGAAGAAGACGACGAAGAAGAAGAATCCCGACAGCTGTGAGATTCGAACTCACGCGGGTTGCCCCATTAACTTAGCAGGCTAACGCCTTGACCACTCGGCCAAGCTGTCCATACTCGTAACATGTCCCCACTAACTGTCAAGTCAGCACCTTTTTCAACTTGTCATCAAATACAGCATACGCTGGTACGGGGCGACTACTGTGGCTGAATGGCTAGAAAAATATGTGAATCGTGCATCGCCAGTTAAGGCACGTCTGATTTTTCAATCACCATTCCGCAGCTTAAAATATTATTTCGGCGTCACCTTAGCAGCCAAATTTACGCATTAGCGCTCCGAACCGCTCTTTCCTACCACCGCAACTCGAACAACGTGTAAACAGATATATCACACACGTATGCTTTTGCGTAGGTGACATGTAACATTTCCTTACTTTTCTGAGTCATGTGGGAATATCGTAAAAAGTCAATGAATTGGGGGAATAGCTCAGTGGTAGAGCGCTGGATTCCAGTCCCAGCGGTCGGGGTTTCGATCCCCTCTTCCCTCACCATTTCTTAAGCAAATGTTGCGCAACCACCCTCGGAAAATATTTTCCGCTTGCATAGGCATGTTATGCAGTAAGTACCATGTGTATGGGTACAAAATGATGATGCACGGATCGAGCATCACTACGAGGTGACAAAAAGTGTGATACTTCTCGGTTTGTGCGTGTCATCTTTGCGCAGGGGCCATGCTAATCTTCTCTGTATCGTTCCAATTTTTACGGATGACCACCGAAGTGGTTCCTGCATCGATGAGTCCTGGATACAACCATATCCTTACTTTAAGAATCACATCCAGAACCATTTCACCACAAAGCCACCAATTACCAATTTAGGGGATAGGCTTGCTTATCTGCGCAATACCAATGACAACACCAGAGAAGATGGGATTTACGAGCAGCAGCGAGCACAAAGAGAGAACGAGTGAAAAGTGAGAAGTGTGCTGGAGATGCGAGCGAAAGAAGAAGACGAAGAAGAAGAAGTATCCCGACAGCTGTGAGATTCGAACTCACGCGGGTTGCCCCATTAACTTAGCAGGCTAACGCCTTAACCACTCGGCCAAGCTGTCCATACTTGTAACATGTCCCCACTAACTGTCAAGTCAGCACCTTTTTCAACTTGTCATCAAATACAGCATACGCTGGTACGGGGCGACTACTGTGGCTGAATGGCTAGAAAAATATGTGAATCGTGCATCGCCAGTTAAGGCACGTCTGATTTTCCAATCACCATTCCGCAGCTTAAAATATTATTTCGGCGTCACCTTAGCAGCCAAATTTACACATTAGCGCTCCGAACTGCTCTTTCCTACCACCGCAACTCGAACAACGTGTAAACAGATATATCACACACGTATGCTTTTGCGTAGGTGACATGTAACATTTCCTTCCTTTTCTGAGTCATATGTGGGAATATCGTAAAAGTCGATGAATTGGGGGAATAGCTCAGTGGTAGAGCGCTGGATTCCAGTCCCAGCGGTCGGGGGTTCGATCCCCTCTTCCCTCACCATTTCTTAAGCAAATGTTGCGTACCACCCGCGGAAAATATTTTCCGCTTGCATAGGCATGTTATGCAGTAAGTACCATGTGTATGGGTACAAAATGATGATGCACGGATCGAGCATCACTACGAGGTGACAAAAAGTGCGTTACTTCTCGATTTATGCGTGTCATCCTTGCGCAGGGGCCATGCTAATCTTCTCTGTATCGTTCCAATTTTTACGGATGACCACCGAAGTGGTTTCTGCATCGATATGTGCTGGATACAACCATATCCTTACTTTAAGAATCACATCCAGAACCATTTCACCACAAAGCCACCAATTTAGGGGATAGGCTTGCCTATCTGCGCAATACCAATGACAACACCGGAGAAGATGGGATTTACGAGCAGCAGCGAGCACAAAGAGAGAACGAGTGAAAAGTGAGAAGTGTGCTGGAGATGCGAGCGAAAGAAGAAGACGAAGAAGAAGAAGAATCCCGACAGCTGTGAGATTCGAACTCACGCGGGTTGCCCCATTAACTTAGCAGGCTAACGCCTTAACCACTCGGCCAAGCTGTCCATACTCGTAACGTGTCCCCAATAGCTCAGTTGAAAGTCGGCTTTGTATTTACTTTTACACAACCTATACCTTCTCGGCTATGGCTAAGTTCCTACAGAGCTACTTTTTAGCTGAAAGCTTTTTTCTTTTTTTCCTATTTTTATTATTATTCGTTCCTTTTGGGATTATGCTGTTTCGTCGGTAATTATTTCGCTTGAAGCCGACTGTTCTTCTCCAAGTCCGGTTTGTTCGTTAATTCGGCCGTCAATCGCTTTCCACAGGATATTTTTTCTGGGAGGTCAGGAGCTCAATACTACCAGGGGCCCGTTGGTAGTATGGAGTCTGGTCCGTGTGGGGTTTGAACCAGCGACCTTTGGGTTCTCGAATTGGTGCTTAACCACTGCACCGGGGTGGGCCCCCCGAATTGGGGGAATAGCTCAGTGGTAGAGCGCTGGATTCCAGTCCCAGCGGTCGGGGGTTCGATCCCCTCTTCCCTCACCATTTCTTAAGCAAATGTTGCGCACCACCCGCGGAAAATATTTTCCGCTTGCATAGGCATGTTATGCAGTAAGTACCATGTGTATGGGTACAAAATGATGATGCACGGATCGAGCATCACTACGAGGTGACAAAAAGTGCGATACTTCTCGATTTATGCGTGTCATCCTTGCGCAGGGGCCATGCTAATCTTCTCTGTATCGTTCCAATTTTTACGGATGACCACCGAAGTGGTTTCTACATCGATATGTGCTGGATACAACCATATCCTTACTTTAAGAATCACATCCAGAACCATTTCACCACAAAACCACCAATTTAGGGGATAGGCTTGCCTATCTGCGCAATACCAATGACAACACCGGAGAAGATGGGATTTACGAGCAGCAGCGAGCACAAAGAGAGAACGAGTGAAAAGTGAGAAGTGTGCTGGAGATGCGAGCGAAAGAAGAAGACGAAGAAGAAGAAGAATCCCGACAGCTGTGAGATTCGAACTCACGCGGGTTGCCCCATTAACTTAGCAGGCTAACGCCTTAACCACTCGGCCAAGCTGTCCATACTCGTAACATGTCCCCACTAACTGTCAAGTCAGCACCTTTTTCAACTTGTCATCAAATACAGCATACGCTGGTACGGGGCGACTACTGTGGCTGAATGGCTAGAAAAATATGTGAATCGTGCATCGCCAGTTAAGGCACGTCTGATTTTCCAATCACCATTCCGCAGCTTAAAATATTATTTCGGCGTCACCTTAGCAGCCAAATTTACACATTAGCGCTCCGAACCGCTCTTTCCTACCACCGCAACTCGAACAACGTGTAAACAGATATATCACACACGTATGCTTTTGCGTAGGTGACATGTAACATTTCCTTACTTTTCTGAGTCATGTGGGAATATCGTAAAAAGTCAATGAATTGGGGGAATAGCTCAGTGGTAGAGCGCTGGATTCCAGTCCCAGCGGTCGGGGGTTCGATCCCCTCTTCCCTCACCATTTCTTAAGCAAATGTTGCGCACCACCCGCGGAAAATATTTTCCGCTTGCATAGGCATGTTATGCAGTAAGTACCATGTGTATGGGTACAAAATGATGATGCACGGATCGAGCATCACTACGAGGTGACAAAAAGTGCGATACTTCTCGATTTATGCGTGTCATCCTTGCGCAGGGGCCATGCTAATCTTCTCTGTATCGTTCCAATTTTTACGGATGACCACCGAAGTGGTTCCTGCATCGATGAGTCCTGGATACAACCATATCCTTACTTTAAGAATCACATCCAGAACCATTTCACCACAAAGCCACCAATTACCAATAGGGGATAGGCTTGCTTATCTGCGCAATACCAATGACAACACCGGAGAAGATGGGATTTACGAGCAGCAGCGAGCACAAAGAGAGAACGAGTGAAAAGTGAGAAGTTTGCTGGAGATGCGAGCGAAAGAAGAAGACGAAGAAGAAGAAGAATCCCGACAGCTGTGAGATTCGAACTCACGCGGGTTGCCCCACTAACTTAGCAGACTAACGCCTTAACCACTCGGCCAAGCTGTCCATACTCGTAACATGTCCCCACTAACTCTCAAGTCAGCACCTTTTTCAACTTGTCATCAAATACAGCATACGCTGGTACGGGGCGACTAATGTGGCTGAATGGCTAGAAAAACATGTGAATCGTGCATCGCCAGTTAAGGCACGTCTGATTTTCCAATCACCATTCCGCAGCTTAAAATATTATTTCGGCGTCACCTTAGCAGCCAAATTTACACATTAGCGCTCCGAACCGCTCTTTCCTACCACCGCAACTCGAACAACGTGTAAACAGATATATCACACACGTATGCTTTTGCGTAGGTGACATGTAACATTTCCTTACTTTTCTGAGCCATATGTGGGAATATCGTAAAAAGTCAATGAATTGGGGGAATAGCTCAGTTGAAAGTCGGCTTTGTATTTACTTTTACACAACCTATACCTTCTCGGCTATGGCTAAGTTCCTACAGAGCTACTTTTTAGCTGAAAGCTTTTTTCTTATTTTTTCCTATTTTTATTATTATTCGTTCCTTTTGGGATTATGCTGTTTCGTCGGTAATTATTTCGCTTGAAGCCGACTGTTCTTCTCCAAGTCCGGTTTGTTCGTTAATTCGTCCGTCAATCGCTTTCCACAGGATATTTTTTTCTGGGAGGTCAGGAGCTCAATACTACCAGGGGCCCGTTGGTAGTATAGAGTCTGGTCCGTGTGGGGTTTGAACCAGCGACCTTTGGGTTATCGAATTGGTGCTTAACCACTGCACCGGGGTGGGCCCCCTGGGGGAATAGCTCAGTGGTAGAGCGCTGGATTCCAGTCCCAGCGGTCAGGGGTTCGATCCCCTCTTCCCTCACCATTTCTTAAGCAAATGTTGCGCAACCACCCGCGGAAAATATTTTCCGCTTGCATAGGCATGTTATGCAGTAAGTACCATGTGTATGGGTACAAAATGATGATGCACAGATCGAGCATCACTACGAGGTAACAAAAAGTGCGATACTTCTCGATTTATGCGTGTCATCCTTGCGCAGGGGCCATGCTAATCTTCTCTGTATCGTTCCAATTTTTACGGATGACCACCGAAGTGGTTCCTGGAATCGATGAGTCCTGGATACATCCATATCCTTACTTTAAGAATCACATCCAGAACCATTTCACCACAAAGCCACCAATTTAGGGGATAGGCTTGCTTATCTGCGCAATACCAATGACAACACCGGAGAAGATGGGATTTACGAGCAGCAGCGAGCACAAAGAGAGAACGAGTGAAAAGTGAGAAGTGTGCTGGAGATGCGAGCGAAAGAAGAAGACGAAGAAGAAGAAGAATCCCGACAGCTGTGAGATTCGAACTCACGCGGGTTGCCCCATTAACTTAGCAGGCTAACGCCTTAACCACTCGGCCAAGCTGTCCATACTCGTAACATGTCCCCACTAACTGTCAAGTCAGCACCTTTTTCAACTTGTCATCAAATACAGCATACGCTGGTACGGGGCGACTACTGTGGCTGAATGGCTAGAAAAATATGTGAATCGTGCATCGCCAGTTAAGGCACGTCTGATTTTCCAATCACCATTCCGCAGCTTAAAATATTATTTCGGCGTCACCTTAGCAGCCAAATTTACACATTAGAGCATCGCCACCGGTAAGTCTTAACGTCAGGTTTTAATTGACGAGTTAAGACCCCGTGGCTGATCGTTAAACCTGTGTGAACGAATTTGTTCCACCGGCAAGGTTTAACGTCAGTTTTATTTAAAATATCTGCCAATCCTTTTAGCTTACACCTGTAATTAAAAAACTCAAATAATACACGTGTTCAAAAGCGTCTGAAGGGTAAACCAACGCGCGAGTTCGTCAGTGACGATTTGTATGGGAAGCTACCCAAAAGAAGAAAAATAGAGTAATGTTTATGTCGACTACCGCTGCATTCTTCTGTGGATTGAAGCAACTGGAATCCATTGGACGACTCTTCATTTTCGCTGGTATATTAGACCAATTCTGCCTGTAGTTTTCTCGAGTCTTGTTAGCTATAATCACATGTGCGTCTTGCTGCACAATCAGAGTTGAATCTTGCTTTACTTTATAGTGTCAATTTTTGTCGTCTATGTTGCTCTTGATTATTTAGGAAGCCTCCTTGGCACTGTTCAGAACTACTGTAGCTTCATTACAAGAGACTGATCGTTCGGAAAACTGCGGAAGTGTTTATCAGAGCTCACCCAGAGCATTCAGCACCGCGCTCCTGTTTGCGCTGACGTGTGTACGAACGAGTAAAAATGATTTGAACAAGACTGACATGTTCAAGTGCTTTAGTCAATTGCCGCCGCATTGGTCCCATAAACAGAGAAGAAAAACAAACACTTGTCTAGCCAAAGCGTGTTTGATCCCTTAGTAGCGACCACATCGAGGCGCCGCGATCTGCTTACGACGTTTCCACCTTTCTGTTACGCTACGAAGCTTCTCGATCTGCCACGCCCTACAAAAAGCCCACCCAACAAAATGGATCCAAAACTACCGCTATGGATACATGGGAAAAAACGCTTTCGTGATTGCTTTTTGTCAAGCATAACCTTGACTACAGTGTGCAGTTACGCTAACAACTGCATAGATGCGAGATAGCAAAAAAACTAGTGGAGCATCTTCTTCGGTTCCATGATCTCTGTCAGCTGTTGGTGATAATCTATGCAAGGATGGGCGACAGGTAAGTTCTTCATGGGAGCTTATCTGTCTTGTCTGTTGAAATCGACAGCATGACCAGGATTATTGAGGCCTCCAGTGACCTAAAACTGGTAGAGGCAAAGGACATGCTACGGCAAGAGTACGATACCTTGTGTACGCTAAAAAAAAAATGTCTGCCATAAATATGGTTGATTAAAACCACGGTTTTAAAATAAGCCCTATAGCACTAAATTTAAGACCTCGTGCGGTAACGACCAGTAATAAGACTTGCCGGTGGCTGTTAAATCTGGCCTAACGGGAGGTTTATAGGTTAAAACCTTGATTAAGACTTACCGGTGGCGATGCTCTTAGCGCTCCGAACTGCTCTTTCCTACCACCGCAACTCGAACAACGTGTAAGCAGATATATCACACACGTATGCTTTTGCGTAGGTGACATGTAACATTTCCTTACTTTTCTGAGTCATATGTGGGAATATCGTAAAAAGTCAATGAATTGGGGGAATAGCTCAGTGGTAGAGCGCTGGATTCCAGTCCCAGCGGTCGGGGGTTCGATCCCCTCTTCCCTCACCATTTCTTAAGCAAATGTTGCGCAACCACCCGCGGAAAATATTTTCCGCTTGCATAGGCATGTTATGCAGTAAGTACCATGTGTATGGGTACAAAATGATGATGCACGGATCGAGCATCACTACGAGGTGACAAAAAGTGCGATACTTCTCGATTTATGCGTGTCATCCTTGCGCAGGGGCCATGCTAATCTTCTCTGTATCGTTCCAATTTTTACGGATGACCACCGAAGTGGTTCCTGCATCGATGAGTCCTGGATACAACCATATCCTTACTTTAAGAATCACATCCAGAACCATTTCACCACAAAGCCACCAATTTAGGGGATAGGCTTGCTTATCTGCGCAATACCAATGACAACACCGGAGAAGATGGGATTTACGAGCAGCAGCGAGCACAAAGAGAGAACGAGTGAAAAGAGAGAAGTGTGCTGGAGATGCGAGCGAAAGAAGAAGACGAAGAAGAAGAAGAATCCCGACAGCTGTGAGATTCGAACTCACGCGGGTTGCCCCATTTACTTAGCAGGCTAACGCCTTAACCACTCGGCCAAGCTGTCCATACTCGTAACATGTCCCCACTAACTGTCAAGTCAGCACCTTTTTCAACTTGTCATCAAAATACAGCATACGCTGGTACGGGGCGACTACTGTGGCTGAATGGCTAGAAAAATATGTGAATCGTGCATCGCCAGTTAAGGCACGTCTGATTTTCCAATCACCATTCCGCAGCTTAAAATATTATTTCGGCGTCACCTTAGCAGCCAAATTTACACATTAGAGCATCGCCACCGGTAAGTCTTAACGTCAGGTTTTAATTGACGAGTTAAGACCCCGTGGCTGATCGTTAAACCTGTGTGAACGAATTTGTTCCACCGGCAAGGTTTAACGTCAGTTTTGTTTAAAATATCTGCCAATCCTTTTAGCTTACACCTGTAATTAAAAAACTCAAATAATACACGTGTTCAAAAGCGTCTGAAGGGTAAACCAACGCGCGAGTTCGTCAGTGACGATTTGTATGGGAAGCTACCCAAAAGAAGAAAAATAGAGTAATGTTTATGTCGACTACCGCTGCATTCTTCTGTGGATTGAAGCAACTGGAATCCATTGGACGACTCTTCATTTTCGCTGGTATATTAGACCAATTCTGCCTGTAGTTTTCTCGAGTCTTGTTAGCTATAATCACATGTGCGTCTTGCTGCACAATCAGAGTTGAATCTTGCTTTACTTTAAAGTGTCAATTTTTGTCGTCTATGTTGCACTTGAATTTTTAGGAAAGCCTCCTTGGCACTGTTCAGAACTACTGTAGCTTCATTACAAGAGACCGATCGTTCGGAAAACTGCGGAAGTGTTTATCAGACCTCACCAAGAGCATCCAGCACCGCGCTCCTGTTTGCGCTGACGCGTGTACGAACGAGTAAAAAGGATTTAAACAAGACTGACATGTTCAAGTGCTTTAGTCAATTGCCGCCGCATTGGTCCCATAAACAGAGAAGAAAAACAAACACTTGTCTAGCCAAAGCGTGTTCGATCCCTCAGTAGCGACCACATGGAGGCGCCGCGATCTGCTTACGACGTTTCCACCTTTCTGTTACGCTACGAAGCTTCTCGATCTGCCACGCCCTACAAAAAGCCCACCCAACAAAATGGATCCAAAACTACGGCTATGGATACATGGGAAAACGCTTTCGTGATTGCTTTTTGTCAAGCATAACCTTGACTACAGTGTGCAGTTACCTTGACTACAGTGTGCAGTTACGCCAACAACTGCATAGATGCGAGATAGCAAAAAAACTAGTGGAGCATCTTCTTCGGTTCCATGATCTCTGTCAGCTGTTGGTGATAATCTGTGCAAGATGGGCGACAGGTAAGTTCTTCATTAAGACTTACCGGTGGCGATGCTCTTAGCGCTCCGAACCGCTCTTTCCTACCACCGCAACTCGAACACCGTGTAAGCAGATATATCACACACGTATGCTTTTGCGTAGGTGACATGTAACATTTCCTTACTTTTCTGAGTCATATGTGGGAATATCGTAAAAAGTCAATGAATTTGGGGAATAGCTCAGTGGTAGGGCGCTGGATTCCAGTCCCAGCGGTCGGGGGTTCGATCCCCTCTTCCCTCACCATTTCTTAAGCAAATGTTGCGCAACCACCCGCGGAAAATATTTTCTGCTTGCATAGGCATGTTATGCAGTAAGTACCATGTGTATGGGTACAAAATGATGATGCACGGATCGAGCATCACTACGAGGTGACAAAAAGTGCGATACTTCTCGGTTTATGCGTGTCATCCTTGCGCAGGGGCCATGCTAATCTTCTCTGTATCGTTCCAATTTTTACGGATGACCACCGAAGTGGTTCCTGCATCGATGAGTCCTGGATACAACCATATCCTTACTTTAAGAATCACATACAGAACCATTTCACCACAAAGCCACCAATTTAGGGGATAGGCTTGCTTATCTGCGCAATACCAATGACAACACCGGAGAAGATGGGATTTACGAGCAGCAGCGAGCACAAAGAGACAACGAGTGAAAAGTGAGAAGTGTGCTGGAGATGCGAGCGAAAGAAGAAGACGAAGACGGAGTAGAAGAAGAATCCCGACAGCTGTGAGATTCGAACTCACGCGGGTTGCCCCATTAACTTAGCAGGCTAACGCCTTAACCACTCGGCCAAGCTGTCCATACTCGTAACGTGTTCCCACTAACTGTCAAGTCAGCACCTTTTCAACTTGTCATCAAATACAGCATACGCTGGTACGGGGCGACTACTGTGGCTGAATGGCTAGAAAAATATGTGAATCGTGCATCGCCAGTTAAGGCACGTCTGATTTTCCAATCACCATTCCGCAGCTTAAAATATTATTTCGGCGTCACCTTAGCAGCCAAATTTACACATTAGCGCTCCAAACCGCTCTTTCCTACCACCGCAACTCGAACAACGTGTAAACAGATATATCACACACGTATGCTTTTGCGTAGGTGACATGTAACATTTCCTTACTTTTCTGAGCCATACGTGGGAATATCGTAAAAAGTCAATGAATTGGGGGAATAGCTCAGTTGAAAGTCGGCTTTGTATTTACTTTTACACAACCTATACCTTCTCGGCTATGGCTAAGTTCCTACAGAGCTACTTTTTAGCTGAAAGCATTTTTCTTATTTTCTTATTTTTCCTATTTTCATTATTATTCGTTCCTTTTGGGATTATGCTGTTTCGTCGG
>MIQA02004669.1:0-11749 GCA_001887855.2 Sclerospora graminicola | reverse complement strand
ACGCAAGTAGTAATGCGCAGGCTAGTCGCAGCTCTAGAGGCTGCCTAAATCTATATTGGTACAATTGTAATGCCAGAGTTATCATAGATTTATACAAGTTGAAAAGTGTTCAAAAATAAAATGATTATGCATCAACTAAGTTTTCTTAACCTGTATCAATTTTCTTACGATCTCTTCTAATTCAGCAGAGGTGTCTTCAGATATTAGTAAGATCGAGTTACAGGAAGCCCCCGCCAAATACAGCTCTGCGAAGCTGCCCTGCTTATGATTTTGTACGTTGTACCTACTTTACGGTACGGGGGTGTGCACGTATCAAAACGGGGGTGTGCACCTACCGGTAGTGGGTCCCTACTTTTAAAATACCCTTACGGACAGTTGTCAATTATATCCGAATTATAATACCCTAATTGGCTTAAAATACAATAACGGCTTCAACAAAGAAAAGCAACAGCTACACCAATTTTAAGCTTCATCACAACCTTCTAAGATCACTTGGACCTACTCCAACTTTTCTAAGGGTACTATATATTTGTCCAATCAGGATTAAATCAGTCAGGGAAAACCTCGCATAGTTTGCGTAGGAAAACCTTAGGCTGTTCAAGCTTTTTATTTTGTTAAGTATGTCAAATTTTGTTAGTAAACCAGGGAAAACTTCACAGAGTCTGCGTAGAAAAACCTTAGGGGAATTGTCCGACCTTTTGTCACACGTTGTAACACCAAGTTTATTTCTTAAATAAAGGAATTGAGGCTTTGGAAGTGCCTTGGTAAAAATATCGGCTATCATGTCCTTTGTATTGCAATACGTTATAGTGAACTGTTGTTGTTCTACTTTTCTTGTACAAAGTGATAGCGTATATCGATATGCTTAGATCTACCGTGCAATTCAGGATTATTTGCAAGTTTAATGCAACTTTGGTTGTCTTCGTGAATTATAGTTGGCTTTGTGGATTGAAATCCAAGTTCACTTAGCAGGGATTTTAGAAATATTACTTCCTGCATGCAATGACAGAGTGCAATATACTCAGCTTCCGTTGTGGATAAAACCACAGTATGATGTTTTCGAGAAAGCCACGATATCGGGCTTTTACCGATCATTGTCACAAAACCACCTATAGATCGTCGGGTATCTAAGCAGCTCGCATAGTCAGAGTCTGAAAAGCAGTAAGACTGTCCGTGAGTTGACGGGTAGTCTGCTGGATGGTTCCACCTAGAGTCAGGCCGTGGCTTATTGTGCCATATAGGTATTTGAAACCTCGAACTACTGCTTTCCAGTGTTCTTCTCCAGGGTTGGAGAGGTATTGACTTACTTCTCTCATGTAGTATGCAAGGTCAGGGCGAGTGCCTATCATAAGATACATGAGGCTGCCGACTGCCTCACGATATGGAATGTCTTTCATCATATTTCTATCAGCTTCTGTTTGAGGGCTCATGGCACTTGACAGTTTTAAGCTGCGGTCGACTGGTGTAGTGACGGGATACGTCACAATATCTTTAAAGCGATCCAGGACCTTAGTTGCATATTTTTCTTGGTGGATGAAGATCGTTCGGTTTTTGCGGTTCCGTTCTATGGACCACCCGAGTAAGTACTTCACCTCCCCTAAATCTGTCATATTGAACCTCTGCTTCAGGGCAGATTTAATTTCATTGACGAGGGCAGGTGTTGGAGCGATGATCAAAAGATCATCAACATAGACTGCAATATAGCATGTCTGATTATGGAGCGATCCGACAAAGACACATCGATCTTTGATGAGACGTCGGAATTTGATGCTCTCCAGGAATTTCGCGAGGGTTTGATACCACACACGCGGTGCCTGTTTGAGTCCATACAAGCTCTTCTTGAGCTTGCACACCAAATGCTCTTTTCCTGGGATTGTAAATCCTTCAGGTTGCTCCATATAAATTTCTTCATCCAGAAAACCATTCAGAAAAGCAGTCTTCACATCCATTTGGTGAATTTCATAGTTTAGGATTGCTGCAATAGTAAGAAGAAGACGAAGGACTTCCATTCGTAGCACAGGGGCAAAAATTTCTGTGTAGTCAATACCAAACTGTTGGAGAAAACCTTTTATTACTAATCGAGCTTTAAATCGGTCTACTTCGCCGTTGCCGTTGTATTTGACAACCCAGACCCATCGGTTTCGAAGTACTTTCCTTCCCGATGGTCGAGGGACAAGTGTCCGTGTGCCGTTGTCATCATGAGACTTGATCTCGGATTGAGCAGCATTAAACCAGTCTTCAGCATGAGAAGATGTCTTAGCTTCGCGGAATGTACGCGGCTCGGCAATATAGCGAATAGCTAGAAGAGTGTAAATGAGATTGACCCGACGATGTTCGTCTGCAATATCCTCAGAACTATTTAAAAGAGGAACGGATTTTTCAAGGGGAACGTCATTTAGTTGATCTATGTCATCAAACTTGCGCTTGGTGCCTCGTTGGGATTGTTGTGTAATAAAACTATAGGTTTGCTCGTTTCGGTGCAAAGCATCAGCCAAGGATGGCAAGTACAGTGATGGAACTCCCGGCTTGGATGCAGCACTCTCTGTAGATTGATGAGTTACATTATAGGGTGTCGTAGGCAATATAATACGATCCGTAAATGGGGTAGTTTCATCCCTATTATGTTGTTCTAGCTCTGCTGATCGCTTTGACCTATCTAATCTTGATTCTGTCGGCAAAAATGTCAAAGATGGGAATACGGTTTCGTCAAAGGTAACATCACGGCTGTAGATAATCTTGCCAGTGGAAACATCAAGTAGTCGAAAACCACGCTTATGGTCGGGTAGACCGAGATACATGCATATAGTAGCATGTGGATCTAGCTTGTCCCGATGTGTTTCTGGGACGTGGACAAAAGCTTTGCATCCAAAAACACGGAGGTTCATGACGGAAGGTTTCTTGTCATACCAAAGCTCATAAGGCGTTTTGTTATTCGTAACAGAGCTGGGGGTCATGTTCACCAGGTCGGTAATGTGGCGAACGCATTCAGCCCATAATTCACGAGGTAATTTTCCATCAAATAGGGTAGCTCGAACGCGTTCCATATAGGTACGCATTCTTCGTTCAGCTACGCCATTCTGTTCGGGCGTGTATGCCATTGTAAATTGCGTTTTGGTTCCGTATTTCTCCCACAACGTTCGACCAAGTTTTTCATACTCTTTCGCATTGTCAGCTTGAAGAGTTTTAATTTCTGGGTCATAACTAATGGACGTATATTGGATAGTGTGAACATCAGAGCGAAAAACATTAAGCGCCTTGCGGCGAAAGTCTTCGTAGCATTCATATAATTCGGAACGAACTTTGATAATATATGTGACTGCGAAACGCGTACAGTCATCAATAAAGATTAGAAAATAGCGACAACCGGTTAGACTTGGTGTCGGCATTGGACCACATATATCACTATGAACTTTTTCAAGAGGAAATTTTGCACGTTCAACAATTTTATTTAGATTAAATGGTTGACGGTGTGACTTTGCTAGTGAACATGAAGAACATGTAATATCTAGTTGCGATCCTACTCCATCGAGTTCATGATCGATGATCGCTTCATTCTTAGGCAAAGCCTGTAATATACGAAAGTTAGGATGACCCATTCGTTTATGTAAACGTAAAATGGCTGACTTACCATGAAGGGTGATCAGAGCCGTCGGGTTGCTGGTCGATATCGACTTCGGACTTGCCATGAATTGGTGCAAGTCGGCATGCGTGGCAATTTTGGCCTTCACGCTAAAATGTTGACTCGTATTAATCGCGCATTGCATGCGATTAAAAGAGAAGCGAAAGTCTTCCTTCACAGCCGCAGGCACCGAAAACAAATTAAACTTGAGTTCGGGCGCGTAGAGAACGTTGCGCATCTTAAGCGTCTGAGGTCGTCCCTTGGAATCGATGACATTGAGGGAGATATCACCAATCGCAAGGATCGGGATTTGGTTCTTCCCACCAACAGTGATCCAGCCTGTGTAAGGCGTTGTTGTCGTGAACCACGCTTGGTTATACGTCACGTGACGCGTACAACCAGAGTCGATAGTCCAGACCGGATCAACATCCGTGGAAGTCATCTTGGCTGTCAAACCGAATGTCGACACGGTGGCGGCAGTGATGGCAATCATGGCGTTGTTGTGACGGGACTGATGGTACCCGTTGAAAACACTTTGAGAGTCGTAGCCGGAATTTCCTTGGCCATTTCCACGTCCACTGTTACGGTTGCCGTGACCGTATTCACGTTGGGCATTGCCACGTCGTCCCCTATTGCCATTCCGGTTGGAACCGCGTGCATATGGATGTTGACGGTTTCCATGATTGTTTGGCATGTTGCGTGGGTTGCTCGGACGCGTACCCGGCCACTTAAAGTTGGGTGGGATCACCGTATTAGGTTTTACCTGACCCATCGACATGTCCTTCACCAACACCCGGCACGTAGCCGTGGTATGGTTGGTTCGTCCACAGTACGAGCACATGCGCTGACTGTCGGTGCTTACACCCGCAAGGGCTTGAGCATTCGGGACAGATGCAGCGGACACCAGAGCACGTTCATTCTGGGTCTCTTTGCTCTCGGGAGTACCACGAGACAGCGCGAATCGTTCTTGCGCAAGCTTCTTGGTCACATGGGACTCTAAGTTGCTTTTAAGCTCTCTGAGAGGCAAAATCTCACGGTTTCCGCGCCAAATGCGCATCTCACTCTCCCACGATGCAGGCATCGCGTTGAAGAGGAACACAGAGAAGACGTTGTCGTCAAAACTGTTGTTCAGTACGGTATTCAGCCCACTCATGGCATCCTCGTACTTGAGAATGAACTCCGTCATGTCGTCACCTTCCTGGTAACGAGCATTGTACAGGTAGTTCATGATACCGTAGGGATCACCGTATGCCTTGGTGCCCTTATAGCGATCGCATATCGCTTGGTAGATGTCGTAGGCCTTGTCGAAGCCCTTGACGATCCGAATGTGCTTGTCATCAAGTGTCTTCATCAAGAATGACTTGACTTGCGCATTCAGGCGACGCATCTGTGCAGCAGCCAGAAGAACCTTTGTTTTCATCTTGGCCTTGGCCTTTGCCTTGCTTCGCGCCTTCGCCTTTGACACTTTTGCTTTCGCTTTGGCGAGCTTCTTGGCTTTCAGAGTTCCGAAAGACTCCACTCGAGCAGAAGCAGGGAGAACAGGGGTTGCAGGCACTGGTACGTCGTCATCATTTTCACCTTGAACTACTTGATCCTCGATCGTCAGTCGGCGGACGTCGGTTGATGTCACGAAATCTTCTTCTTCGTCGTCGAGTTCTTGATCCGGTTTCAAATTTTCATCCCGCGGGTCATTTTCTTCATCACAGTTGGAATCCGAATCTGGATCATCGTCGGTGACCGAAACCATGTCTTCGTCGTCATCGTCAACGGTTGGGTTGAGCTCGTAGTTTGGGTCTTCAATGAATCGGAGGAGATTCTTCCCGTCGAGGTTTGCTTGGATACGGGTCTTCCAAACGTCAAAGTTGTCGGACCCGGTCAGGCGAGGAAAATCGGATGAGGTGGAGCTTGGGCTCATAACCTGTTGAAGTGATAGCACGTTGCGCGTAGAAGTAGGGAAGGTAGAGAAAGAACTTGCTTGCAAGAAGGCAAAAGAATTATATTTTACTTTTATCAAAGACACTAAGCAATGTCTGTAGAGACATTCACGTAGAGTTCCTATACCTCAGTAGAAACATTAACAATTTATGTATATATGCACATATAAGTGCAAGTGTAGCGGATTCAATGCCACTAATCCTCTTGTGTGTTATTATTCTTCAAAGAGTTCAAAGGGTAATACTTATTTATTACATATAAGAGGTACTTCTTATAGAAGGGTAAATGTACTGAGACAAGCCATTTACTCCAACAAGACGGACCGAAAAACATACGGGAGCATCGAGATAAATAATATTTTAGTTATTATAAGAGAAATATCAGTGACCTGTTTTTTCGCGCGAGAGCCGTGCGATTTTCTCGCCGGGCGCCATAAACTGATGTTGTGAAAAGCCTGCCAGTGATTGGAGTGTATTTTGGATATCGTGTCTCTGATTGGTTATCGAGAATTTTTCAGCCATAAACTGATGAGCCGCCATAATCTGATGAATTACGTTATACAAACTCGCTGAAGGCTGTCCGGATATGCTGACAGATGGTGTCGAATTTACAGTGTAGTGAAAATGCTGTTTAATTGTGCGCAAATAATTTCGTGCGGATTTCATGCAAATCAGATGCAGTAAAATACAATATAATGCAGCACCTACTTCTGCGAGAAAGATTCTGTCCGTACTCCTCGTAAGTGCCATATTGTTATACATCCTTCATCCTTGCCTAACATCCACTTACTCAGACTTATTTCCATCAAATCACGCACCATATCACTATACCTCGAAACGGAAAAAAGGATAACCCCACCTATTCCAACAAGTAGGCCCCAAGAAGTTTAATATTGAACGCCCAAGCTCTTTCTACTCCTTCGCCGTGACTACCTCACAATGCCTACTTCAGTCGCGATAAATTTCCAACCATAATTCCATCCGAAGAATAGTTGGTGAACCTCTGGAATCCTGGCGTTGTTGAAGCCCTTCAAATTTCAGGACATCCTTTAGGTCGTATATGTGAGATAGTGGATCCGGAATGAGTTAACGGCCGGATGTGAAATACACTTGTTCGAGGCTTTTTTGGATTGGCTCAAACTGCTGGTCAAGAGTACAGACACAGGATGACGGCTGCCGGAGGTACTCGCAAGCACCGAACCAGTAAACGGACATGGAAACAGGCTAAAAGAGGTGACTCTGGTGCTCTGGTTCAGGCCAAACAGAAGTTGACCAGCTGGATTAAGTGGGGCTGAAAGGCAGTTGATGGTGGCCATAGTTGGTCAAGGGGGAGATTGGTCAAGAGACAGATAAGGGGCTGCAGGGAAGGTCATGTCCCTGTAATAGCCGGATGGAAGCCAGAGAAGGGTGAGCGGCCATGAAGAAGGAATTGGGGTCGACGGCCGGGTACCGTACAGGCCGAGATGGATGACCATCCATGCTGGTCACGCTGTTTGGTGTACAGTACACAAAATGCCCAGGTTGAGCTGGTCACGCTATTTTTGGTTAAGGTACATAACCATCCGAGTCAAGCTGGTCATGTTTAATTTGGGTAGGGTACACCAAAGTTTTATATTGGATCTAGGACTTAATATCAGTATACGTTTCGCTTTCTAAGACACAAGTCATTGCTTCACAGCAGAGGGTTAATAAGTGTCGTACCTCCTGAAGACTAGCTACTGACCCCCGTAATGCGTATTTAGTGGTTGAAATTGATGCTGTTGATGTTTCTGGGCCATTAAGCGACTACATAGAAGAAAGGCAGCAGGACAGGATGGATTAAGTTAATGATCTCTACCAAAGATTGCCAGGAGATTTTACCACCACGGTGTGTGTGCTATATAATAATCTACTGAAAGGGGACAGTCCACCGGGATCTTTCTGACGGCTTTGGTATTACCGAAGGCTCTTCAACTAACGCGCTCGACTACAAGCCTATATCGCCACTCCAAACCAGTTATAAAAGTTTTCTGGCTAATAGACTCAAACGTTTTAGGGACCCTTTTTGGAGAACTCAACAAGAGTTTGTTTCGGGGCGACGAATGGACAAGGTTGAGTCGGACTAAATCAGCCTTTTGAGAGACAAGACACCGGAAGGTGAAAGATGTCTGATTTTCGCTACCGGTGTATTATATACCGTACTTCACAAAAAAAACAATCAACATATTCATAATTTCAGGGTTTTCTACCACCTCTTAAGATTAAGGTGATTTTTCATTAACAATAAAATCACAAAATCACCAAACGGTTGGTACCAAAACAATCACTCTATTTTTACTTCGAAGTATATCATGAAGAGATTTTTGCTGACCAATCCTTCCAATCGAAGCTGGGTGGAAGCACACGAACGCAGGCAATGTCTAATCCTCCGCTCAAAAAATAACTGTTAAATATGACTACCATAAAATACTTCAAGTAGTTGTCATTTTCTGTACAGTACAGTAATGCGAACGACGTTTGTAACCGGACACTACATTACTTCGAGGATCACACAATTATTTTCAACCTACTACCCAAATCGATGTATCGTAACGATACTGTGCCCTTGATACTGTCATCCCTTCTAAACAGTTTCTCAGCACTCTCACATGCTTAACTGCCATCCCTTTGCAACAGTTTCTCAGCGTTCATAGATGTTGCAGTGCTCTTCAAACTATCATCCCTTCTCAACAGTTTCTCAGCGTTCTCAGATGTTACCGTGCTCTTCAAACTATCACTTTTTGTCTCAGCGCTCTTAAATATTACAGTACTCTTCAAACTGTAAATCCTTGTCATCAGTTTATCTTCCTCTCCTTTGATCGTGGCTGATTTGGCTGCACTAAAGGTGAACACTCTGTCTTCACTGGCACTGTCACTAGTGTTCACTGTGTTCCACTCCACCCGTTTCTCTTGCGCATTTTTTTGAGGAACATCGGGCGAGGTGATTAGTGGCGGTAGGTCCGATGTCATCACACGTGCGCCAACGCATACCAGGAGTGCGAAGCATACGCATGTAGCAGCAAATATTGCGGAATATTGTTGTCTGAGTCGATTGCTTAAAAAAATGGAGAGCAAGAGGGTGGCTCCATTGCCAATTTCTGCTTTTACTTTAACCACATGACGTGGCTCTTGCCTCCACGCAAAAAATACCGAAGTGGTTTGATCGCAGCGCAGTGTTTTGCTCTTCCATTGCACATAACGAAAGGTTGGTTTTAGTAATAACAAATTTGATTTCAACAATAGTAGAGGGGGCATTTTCGGCGCAGAAATGCAGTAACCACGCGCTGAAACCCAAGTGAGCAACCACTTCAAGTTGGTCAGCGCATATTTGAGCGCCTTTGCCCATTCTTTGTGATTATTTTTCAGGAAGAGAACTGAATGCCCGCCGATAGAATGCTTCGTAAGCTTGTAGGGTAACCGAAAAGATTTGTCTCGATCCGGGCAGGCCATCAAGTGACTAAGGTAGGTGATACAGGCACTTAACCCTAAAGTGAAGTGAGAAAAAAAAAGAAAAAAAAGAAAAAAGGAATCAAGGAAATTCAGCTGGCCCAAACCATGTCTATTAAAAGACAAGAAGCCATCTTACAGCTTACAGGCAGTATTCCAAACAAAGATTGCTCGTTCTGATAATTTCGAAAAGCTGCCAAGCGGTACGATCTTGAAGCTGGATTACGACGAGTTAAACAGCTTTAAGACACGACAAGAATTCTTTTCCAAGTTACAACATAAAACTTACTCCGAGAACTCCAGACCAACAATGTTCGCTAGTGTTCGCAATAGCAAAGCATATTTTTCAAGGCTGGCACCACGCGGTTTTTTACAATCGGGTTTTTTAAGGTTTTTTAAAAAACGATTTTCTGAAATGTTATAAAATGGGGTTTTATTCGAAAAAAATCCGTGACGGGTCAGTTAGTCAGGTATCAATGATACCTGACAATTTTTTCATATCAAGTCATGGTAGGGGCAGAGGGGGATGTTGCCAGCAGTAGTTCTGCATCCATCGGTGCCAGTGTCAGAACCGAATTAGTGGCAGAACACGATGTAGTGTTGGCGGTACTTGACGAGGGCGATGGCGGGGAGGACAATGGAGTTGCTTCGACACGCAAGCGTGGCCGTATCTCGAGTACTATTTGGTCTTATTTTTCTAATGACGTCGAGCCTCACAAACATAAGTCGGCCATATGCAAGCACTGTAATATGCTAGTCAACCATCATAACAAAAGCGAATCAGCCAAGGTGCATTTAAATAGGTGTAAAGCATTCCGGAAGCTAATGAACGGCATGGAGATGGATGAGCGCCCCGATTGGTTCGAAGGTAATAAGAAGGGAGGAATGTCCTCCTCACAAGGATCTTTGAATCGTAGCAACGATGGTAGCGTACGTCTCAGCCAACAATCAATTAAGTGCTATGCGCTCCCCTCCGTCAGCAAGCAGGAAAGGACTCGGTTCCAGAAACATCTGGCCATGCACTACTACAGTACTGGCATGTCTTTTCAACGAGTTGAAGATGTGCATCTGGTTTCCGCCATCAATGCCCTTCGACGTGATGAGAAGTTGCTCCCGACAAGAAAGCTGTTGAGCTCGTCCCTACTAGATGCATGCCACCTCGATTTGAAAACGGTGCGACTTCCTGTCTGATCACCGACTCCTGGTCCAACGTGAAGAATGATGCAATCGTCAATTACATGGCGGTGTCGCCCGAGTGTAGCCTGTTCCTGGAATCAGTCGCCACAGGAGAGACGAGCCACGATCACAAGTTCATTGCAGCCCACATTGCGCGCGTCATTCGCCATTATGAGTCCACGAGTTTTGCAGGCGCAGTAACTGATAACACGACAACAAATAAGAAAGCATGGACGTTGCTAGAGCAGTGGTTTCCGTCGCGTTACTTCCAAGGTTGTTGTTCGCATGGACTCCATCTATTCGTTAAGGACGTGTTCGCAGCGACAAAGACTAAGAAAACTGGGGACTCCATGGCGACATATCCCCGAGACTATCCCTTCGAGAACATGCTTGAATTTGTTGCCGCGTGTAAGGATGTCGTCAATACTTCCACAATCACCATGTCGCAAAGTCTCAGCTGCGCAAGTTACAGCAGACAGATGGCTCAAGAATGCTCATACGCCCTGCTCCGAGTCGATGGGGAACAATTCAGGCCATGTTCGCGTCACTTCTTGAATCAGAACGACATTTACAGGCGCTTTGTACCGGACGAGATTTTGTTCAAGGCACACCAGCTCAGAGGGACGAGCGGTTGAAGGTGAAGACGACAGTGGTTAACGACGGATTCATCAACAACCTGAAGAAGGCCCTCGCGATTCTTGGTCCCTTTGATGGTTTGATCGTGAAGTATCAGTCGGACAAATTACCAATCTCAGAGGTAATGCTCGACTTTCATGCTCTACCGCCTGCATCATGAAGTTGCTTGAATCCGACATTATCAACCACAATGAATTCGATTATTTGTCCATTTGGCAGAACGCCGATTTCATTTCATGTACGGCACGGCACATGGACTCTCGTATCTACTCGATCCTCGTTTTCTTGGATTGGAGTTGCCGCAATCTAATCGGTTAAGTCTGAAGAAAGCCCTGGTCAGCACGCCCGCTGACGATCTTACCCCCATCGATGATGAACGGAAGGAGAAGCTATTCATTCAGTTGAACGAGTTCTTGATCGCGGCATCGCGAGAGAAGGTGACAAAGGCGTTCCGATTCCAGATGCTGATGAAAGGTTCAAAGACCCCACTCCAATACTGGTTAATTGATGGAAAACAATGGCCTGAGCTGCAGAAAGTCGCGATCAAGCTCTTCAGCATGGCGACGTCAAGTGCAGCGTCGGAACGTAACTTCTCGACTATGGGCTTTATTCATTCGAAGTTGCGAAACAGTTTGAAGCCATCGACTGTAGAGAAGTTGGTGTTCATCAAGAGCAATCTGCCTGCGTTCTATGATTCTCTAAAAGACGAAGACCTTGCAGACCTTGCAGACATTGACGAAGACGATGGCGAAGAGTTTGATGAGTAATCCTGATCGTATAATGTTTAAACAATACGCCCTGAGCGCTCTTCAATCTCAATAAATTTCCCTGAAAAAAAACATGGTTTTAATAGGGAAAATCGGGTTTTATTGTATTAAAACCTTAAACCCGATTTTCCATTTGAAAAAAATCGGGGTTT
>MIQA02004668.1:0-22420 GCA_001887855.2 Sclerospora graminicola | reverse complement strand
CTGCCGATACTGCAAAGACAGCCATCACCTCTGCATCACGTGCAGAGGTGTCATCGAATGCCGACGCTCTGGATGTAGCGTCGAAGCGAAAGACAAAGCTGAGAGACCCCTTGTCTCTCGTTGTAGACGCTGCGGAAGCAGTGTCTAAGAGAGGGCGGGAAGATGTCGCGAATGCAACATCTTCCGTGTCTCCACCTGCCGCAAGGCGGGTGTCCAAGAAGAAGTTCAATGACCTCTTCGGAGAGTCATCTGACTCCGAGAATGAGGGCGAGGACGATACCATCCCTGCCAACTATTCTAGCGAGGTTAAGCCCGCTAAAACTGCTTCGCCGTTAAGTGATGGCGAAGTAGAGTCTGACGCCATCGATTACGACAGCGACAACTCCATGAAACGGTGGTATGAGGAGCGTAGAGCTCCTCCTGGTCCTCGTCATTCGCCAGGTCGTAGCGAAGACGACTATGAGGTGGCAGGTGGTCACAGGGTTAACTAGGACCCTGTAGCTCAACTTAATTCCCGGTTAAGACGCGCCTAGACGCATTTTGGCTTACCGGAAGGCCCCCGACGGGTTTGGTTTAGTTTTTCGAACCCCACCACCTCACCGCACGTGTTTGGAACGCGTTTTATCATTTGGAAATGTTTTGTGGGGATAACGTTTGTGGTTTACTGTGGAAGATCGCGGTTTTATCGTGGTTTTCTTGGTTTCTCGTTTTCTCTCGTTCTTATTGGTTGGCCTGATCGGACGAAGTTTCCCGATCAGCGCCTTTCGATACTTTAACTAAGTATCGACCCTGACTTGTAATCCAGTGAAGATCCCACCCGAGGACACCCCCGTCTCGAGAAGGTCATCCCCTCCGACCTGATCAAGATCATCTTTTTCGTCACCGAGTCCACCTAAGTGAGTGTAATCAGCCCCGATCAACGGGTACACAAGGTGAGATGAAGTTAAACATAGATCCTGACGAGCATGAAGACCGGCCAGATGACCGGGAGGATCAGATCAGTCACCACAGCGGTGATTCATCTGATCCCGATGCTGATCAGGATCGACGGAGTACCCCCTCCGATAGTTGGTCGTCCGGGCCAGTGGGTATCCGGATTCCACCCACGACTTCGGTCATGGATTTGGAAATCGGCTCCACCACATTAGAACTTCAGTTCTAACGAAATTGTTTGACGCTCCTGTGTCAAATATAGTGCGCGTGGGGACATCGTTTCCATGCGGCTTAACTTCCAGGGTGATGAGAAGTTTCCCTTCACCTTGCACCTTTTGACAGGACATAGTCCCGTCTGGGGCTATTATCCTCACATGCCGATGTCGTCATGTGAGATAACCCGTCCAGTAGGGCACCCCGCCCCTACTGGTTTCTGCCGTTTTTTGCATCACCAGAGGGTTGCCCCTGTTGATGTCGCCGACCAGCGGGTTGCCCCTGTTGATGTCACCGACCAGCGGGTTGCCTCTGTTGATGTCGCCGACCAGCGGACTGTCCAATCCGCTGACTGTGTGGCGCCGGCCGCGGCGCCATACACGCATGGGCGTAATGGCCCATCTTCGCGCATCTATTGCAGCGAAGGAACTTCTTGTTTTTCGGTTGCCTCGGGGTCGAGGCAACTGAAACCGATAGGTCCATCGGTTCTGGACCTCCTCACCCGCGCTCTGGCGCGGGTTTTGGTGTCGTGGGACGAAGTGTGAACTTCGTCTGTTCGATAAATTATTATTAACATGATGCACCGGCGGCATGTTAAAGTCGAAAGGCTGTTGAGCCCTTCGACTGAGCCCAGTATGCGCTGACGTTGAACGCATGCTGAATTCCTCTCGGATGTTTTGGTCTATAGCATCCCTCAGAGTCTTTGGCGGAATTCGGTAAAGACTCTGCTTGGGGGGACCGTCGTTCAGTCCCTTCACAACCATGGGGTGGGGCGGCGATTGAGTTGGGATTATCCGACTTGCTATCGAAAAAAAAGTGCAAGACTCAGTATTCTCACGGGTTGCCTCGGTTGTGTTGACGGATGGTTGTGTTGAATTTCATTGGTGCTGAAATGCGTGTTTGTGAACCACCATGATGACTTTCAAATGTCTAGGAACATAGGTATACTGTACTAATACTAGTTAATAATAAAATGTAGTCTAATTAGTCTTAGCTATTAGCTACTATCTAGAATGCAGATTAGGCTCAGCGAGTGGAAGGCATATAACCGTATTCCCGATTCGTGAATTGTCCTGCTGTCGTCGAGGCTGGGTGTGATCTGGTGCTGGTTCTTGGTCGTATATGCACTCTAAACTAATTTCTAGCGGACCCCGTCCTCCCTCTTTGCCGCTGTTTGCTTCTCGTAAGCTGCTGCCGAATCTAGTTGAGTTCGGCATTGTTTCCACACAAATTCTAAATGTTCATAGGCGTTCTTGGTTTGCCCTTGGAATACCGCGTTGTTTCGAAGTTGCCAAAACCACGCGATGGCTATACCGCACACCCCTGCCCAAATCCGGTCAAAAACTCTGACATATGAGTTATCATACCACCCGTAGGTTAACATCATCGCCTTTAAATTGCTCCCGATCGGAGGGGCCTCCTTCATTGTGATAGCCTGTTCATACTCTACCACCTGATCTTCTCTGATGGCACTTCCCAGCTAATGTCGAAGGAAGCGTACCCAGAATGCCCTGGCTCGCTGGCACTCCCAGAAGATATGCAGGATATCCGAAGACCTCCCCACACAGTTTTCAGCTAATGCACATCGTTGCCACGGTACTCCGCCCTGGTAATAAGAATTTAGTTGCAGAATCCTGGCCCTAGATAGGACACAAACCTGATAATCAGTTAAAACATTATCGTGCTCCCATACCTGTGTTGGCTCTACATCTTGTCGACTGCGCCACCATCTATTTTGCTCACATCGGCGTTTCCACTTTAATAAAAGCTTACTGACATGTGGGGCAACAGCTTTGTAATATTGCCGCCTGAAGGATCTTTGTAGCTTGTACGAAATTTTCCATGCTGGTGGGATGTCGTCCAACTCCCATCCTATATAATGCAAATTAGGATGTGGTCGAAAAACTAGTAGAGTTTGCAACAGCTCCAGGGCTTGGTCCTTCGCGTCAGAATTACTTGAATCTACCCTCCACTTAATTCCATCTAACATTTGTTTCGCCACTATCATCGTTTTCGTCCCGTCAATGACTCCTGTTACTTGTCCCGGGCCAGTTAATTTCCAGGTATACCCCGATAATTGTGCTGGACCCCGGAGATACCTGGTGATTCACCGATGTAATGCCTTATTGCCACCCGTGGGGAAGCCAGAATAATAGCACAGAGCCAGCGTCCTACCTTTACCCGTGTATGCGTGGATCCATTGATCCCAATTACCTGTCATGCAAAGGTGGACAAAGTAAATCGTTTTATACGAAAGTCCCGAATGGTCATCACAGGTATTCTGTCAAATTTCCGTTGAGACAATTCCGGCACTCGTAAGTCCGGAATCCACGGGTTTGCTGCCCATGAACAGGTCCCCCAAAAGGCAAGCAGATGTTCCGGTACTTATTCTAGGATACGCATGTTCCTCTATCGGGATCGATACTTCCAGCCAATCTCTAGGCGTTGCACTGTGTGAGGGTGACCCCATGTTGCTCGACATGATCATTACACATGACTCTAGATGAAGGCGTGTGTAATCATCGAGTCCTGTCCGTTGTATTTGGTCAGGTCCCAGCCATTCCGAAATTTCTTTTTTGATACCACCCGAAGACCCTCTTGGGAGATCTCCAGATGCTCTCATGTTTTTCTGGCCTTTGATCGGAGATATGTCCGGTCGGTTTTATGTCCTTGTACAATACCCGTAACCTCAAACCAGGCACATCTGGGGATGCGATTATCCAGTGAAAAGCAAGTTTAAGGTGTTGTATCCTGATAGCTACAGGAATGGAAATGAGACCAACCCCAATGCTCCTTTTGGTGTAAACAGTAGCGTAGGAGAGATTTTGTGCCTACCAGGATCTCCTTTTACCCTCTTACACCATATAAACATTTTTGTAGATGTAGTAGTTGTACCAGTACATCCCGGGAAGGTTCGAAGAGTCGTGCTGTGAAGAGGATGGAGGGAATGGCATACACGTTAAACAGTTGTACCTTTCCACTACAGCCATTGAACAACTTGTAGCTGTGACTAATCTTCTCTTCACGGTCTGTAACCGGAGCGCCCAGTTAACTGTTCCTAATTCTGTCCAGCCAAAATGATACCCAAGATATCGTACAGTTTCACCTTCCGGTACTACCGGTATCCCGTACCATTTTTTTGGAACATAGCTCGAATTTAGAAGTTACTCTTCGCTGGTTGGATCTTTAGTCCCGCTACTCCTCCCAAGTCTGTGTGCAAAATTAGCCTGTGTTCGGAATTAGTCTGGCACAGAATAATTTAGGTGAAGAAAAATTAGTGAGCTCCTAAAACTTCCTAATTAGTCTGGCACAGTTGGCCCTCTATACCATAAAGTAGGTACAACGTACCGTAAAGAATGATGTCAAAAGCAGAGCAGCTTCACAGAGGGCGGGGACTTCCTGCAAATCGATCCTGCTGATATCAATGGTTTTCAAGACGCTCTTGCTGACGTAGAGATAACGTAAAAAAGATTGATACAGGTCAAGAAAATTAACCATTATATTTTTGAACACTTTTTAACTTGTTTTTTTATAAATCTTTGATAACTCTGGTAATAAAATCCTACCAATATAGTTTTAGGCAGCCTTTAGAGCTGTGACTAGCCTGGTCAAAACTGAGTCGGCGCTACAGAAGTTATTATTACTTGGCAGCCTTTCATCAATCTTTTTTTAAAAAGGTCCATATTCGCTTTTTTTCTGATATTTTAGATCGCCCGGGCGCATCCTATAGGTAGAACATGACTAGTAGTTCATCCGAATTTTTATTCTCAAGATGGAAAAGTCCAGACTGCTTATGCATGTTGGTGGCCCTCGGTTTGCTGGATTGCTTGGATACCAGCCAGCTAGCTATCTATAGTCAAGCAAATACGGAGCATATAATGATTTGTTTTCTAATTATTTTTTTCTTCTTGCTTATATAATAGAACAACACTTAAGATCGATTTTTAAACTAGAACTTGTCCCAAAAGCATATCTAGTAAAATCATAACCTAGTAGAAACTATCTTGCCGCATTATTGCTTTATAATTGACGAGAATACTTGGAAGTATGATAATTTTGCTATTCAATTTGATCTAGCTGGACCCAAAATCCCCAGTAATTTAGGATTAAAAAAGTATCAATTCGATCAACTGTATCGTTATACCAGCGAATTCAGGAGCAAGAAGTTTTATTAAAACGTCTATTAATAGCGGCAAACTCCTCTACCGGATACTGTCTCAGTATCTTTATTTCCATATTTACTGTTAGCTATGACGTCCGTTGGGAGTCGTGTGTGACACAATGGGTTTTAGGGCACGCTGTACCCACGTTATGGTACAGGGTGTGTGTGACACTAAGTTTAACCCAGACTAAACTTATAAATTAGTCTGGCGCAGACTATTTCCGAACAACCCTTAATTAGTCTGTGCTCAATAATAGTCTTGTACAGACTATTTAAGGTAGCACAGCTCAAAAACTCAGGTTCAAAATTAGTCTGGCACAGACTAATTACGGTGGGATGAGTAGTTCACCAAATCTATGGACTATCGTTAGCGCTGCGGGATTCATACTCGCATGCCTTACAAAAACTGTAGAATCATCGACAAACACCGAAAAGCGGTGTTCCACCGAGTCATCTCGCTGTAAAGGATTAATACCCCGGAGAGAGATATCCTGTGCCAATGCTAGAGCCAAAGGCTCTACTGCCAGAATAAATAGTAAGGGTGCAAATGGACAGCCTTGACGGATTCCTGATACCACATCCAGAGGAGCCGAGAAAGCATTGTTTACAAAGAATTCCGCAGTCGTGCCGAAATGCAATCTAGCCATTAATTCCACAAAGTCGTCAGAAAATCCAAAGAGAGAGAGCACCGTGAGTAAGAAGTGCCTATCCACTGTATCGTAAGTTTTACTAAAATCAAGAAATAAAGCTCCAGCACTGTTTGCACTGTCAACCTTAGGTGTGTTCTGATAACGTTTCAAAGTCGACATCATAAGTACAACCGCTTTATCTAAGCGTCGACCTGACACAAATCTCTGTTGTGAATTCCCAATCAGCTGACCAAGGAATTGTTGTAGACGTTTTGCTAGGATCTTCGCGAAAATCTTATATCCAGTCGTTAGTAATGATATCGGACGGTAATCTAGCGCATTACTTGAATCCCCTTTCTTCCGTAAAGGAATTACAATCGCTTTCATGAATGATTTCGGGGGAGATGCACCCTGTAACACGTCGTTACATACACAGACTAGAGGATCCACCATTACCATCGGAAAGTTTTTATAAAAAGTCATTCCCCAAACCGTCGTGACCAGCCGCCTTGCGACGTTCCAAGCCCTTAATGGCTGAATACACATTCTCCTGTGTTATTGGTGAAAGCAACTCTGCATTTTGCGTTGCTGTTACCCGGCGATCAGCAGGAATCCGCATAAACGTCTGAATGTCTTCCTTGAGACGGTGACCGGGTACCGCCCTATGACATTTACCCATGATTGGTTGCCAAGACATGGCGAATATGTCTACGATAGACAGATTTACCGGGAAATGAACGTCGGTAGCGGAGGATATAGTCGTTAAAGTCTGGTCTTTTTCCCGGACCGCTGTTCGTTAAAATAGCCATCTGATATCCGCTGCCGATCTGTGAGGACGTGAGACCCTTCGAAAACGCCGTTCTGCCAGTAACATAGTCGCTAATGTTGTAATGACTTGATTGCGAGTTTGGGCATTAGCTTGATTAATCTTTTGAAGTTGGTGCTGTCTCCTTTTCCGTCGTCTCGACAATCGTCTTCTCCATATGTAACGTAATTCATCAGATTATGGTGGGTCATCAGTTTATAGCGGAAAAATTCTCGATAACCAATCAGAAACACGATATTCAAAATACACTCCAACCACTGGCTGGCTTTTCACAGCATCAGTTTATGGCACCCGACGAGCAAATCACACGACGCTTGCGCAAAAAAACAGTCCACTGATATTTCTCTCAAAATAACTAAAATATTATTTATCTCGATGCTTCCGTATGTTTTTTCGGTCCGTCTGACTAAAATAAACCACAATAGTGGTCGTTCTCCTCAATAGAGCTCCTGCCAAAATCTGCTGCATAGAAAACTCAAACTTTGCCATTTGTGCGCCACTGGAAAAGACAAATATTAACGGCTTAGGCTTATAAACAGACCAGCTGACGCACCATTAAAACAGCTTTATTTCTGTACCTGTCTCAATCCGATTGGCTTAAAAGTGCCAAAATGATGGCCAAAAAGCTTAAATACCCATTTTGGCGCCATAATCTGATGAATTATGTTACAGCACTTCCCGAACATGATCGATCAAATTATCCCATGTCCCAGCATCTGTAACAATATTTGGTCTCCGGGAGATATGTTCTAAAATCGACAAATGAATGTTCTCTCAGCTGGACCCCTGGAAAGGATAGGTTATCCGTTGTTGCACTCCATGCCTTTTGATTGCCGCCGGATCCTTCAATACTAGCATGACTTGGTTATGGTCCGAATAGACTGGTGGAATGTCCAATGAAACCCAAACTACCCACTGTCTCCAATTATCGGTGACATAAAATCGATCAAGTCGACTTGCTTGTGTTCCCCTCTAGAATGTGAAGTGTTCTGTCGGATCTAACTCTGTCTCTGCTAGGGCTGAATCGAGTAGTAATCTCGCATCGTATAAATTCCAATCCATCACAAGTCTAGATAATACTGCACTTTCTGGTTTAGTCGATCGCTGTCCTCCCAGACGATCTAGTGCCGGTAGGTCGACACAGTTAAAATCCCCTGCCATAATGAGATTATCAAGACAGCGTGGGAGAATCTAACGAAGAACGAGAAAAAATTCCTCTTGAGCATTGTTGTCCCCAGATGGATCATAAATATTAATGATTGTGCATCCCTCCCATTGCACTGCAATAAAGCGATGTGACCAGTCTCCAAGTTTCTAAGGGGATATAGTATGGGCGATATCCGGACGAGCTAAAATAGCTACTCCGCCTTGTTTCTTACCAAAAACACTCCAGTATGAAAGCGGTATTGTTTCATGATATACTCCCCACGCTTGAGCCCATTTTGTTGCGACATCTAGTTTCTCAGCATCCGTTGTTATATGTGTTTCTTGGAGAAGAATTAGGTGAGGTTGCTGTCCTGCTTTCCCTGATCGCATGCTAGCAACCAGTCGCTGATGTCTCGCGAGGTGAAACCCCGAACGTTTTGGCTGATGATCGTGTAGGTAGCCCGAGCTGTCCGGGGACGATATTGCGGCCGGCTTGAGTCAAATTCCATAATCAATGTTTGGTGTGTGTCCAAAGAGTTGAGGTTATAATTCATAATGCTGACCATGTCGGTGCCCTTAGTACCGGTGGTGTACCGATATATCGGTACCACCCCGTCAGATTGTACCAGTAATTCGGTACTGTTACTATTACACCGACTTTGTTGTGCCGATATTACCACCCGCGCTGATGTCATGAAGGATGTAAGATCTTCCAGCTCGATCCAGCACCCCGTTCAATTGCATCAATACACGCTGTATATGTTGTCGACATTGAGCGGGCTTGCATATGGCGTTGAAATAACGTAACGATTGAATCCGTCGGGTGGTGATCAAGGCCAAGAAGTGCAGCCACCTGTCCCGCATGCAGAAACGCACTCAACAGTCCTTGAGCCAGTACTACATTTTGTTTTGGCGATAGCATTCGTAGAATGGCACTTCCCCCATATTTTAATTTACGCAGGCGTGTCCATTCCTGCCGACTGTTAAGAATTGCTAGTTTCTGGGCTGGTGTCGATACCCGGAAGTACCGGTCCTCCCAAGTTTTGAACCACTCTGCTGGAATATCTACTAAACCCTGGTTTTTCCCAGTTTCAACCATCGCGATCCAGCATTGTTCACGCCATTTCTTAGTGAGTTCAGTTAGAACACCGGAATGGAGATCTTCCATGTACCTGGAATGTCCTTAAGTAGATGTAATATTCGGTTGGCTTCGATTTTCGCCGCTTTCATTCATATTATTTTAGTTGAAGTCACTGTGGGAAATACAATTTTGGTGTTGCTTTCCCATTCCGGTTGTGACGTATTCCAGGAATCTAAAACCTCCGATAGAGTAATTGGCAAGTTTTCCTCTTCATCACTACATTCATTAAAGTCATCAACCAATTCTCTGACGACCGGGAGGGATTCTTCCTGTGGGACCTCCATTACTATGTTGTCCCGTCTACAGATTCGTTGGAACTGTAGCTATTTCCCCCTGGGTCATCCCTGTCCAAACGCCAAACGCTCTGTAATTTGCGAATCAGTTGGAACGAACTCCGATCCAGACGATTGTGAGCTAGGAAGCAATAAAGTTTCGGGCTCTGGCTGATAGTCCTGCCAAACTTTGCTATACCATTGGTGCAAAATAGGTTCAGAAATCTGGTATTTTTGTAAAAACCAGGTGCGCGTAGATAAGTCATCCTGTTCTTGCTCAGGAAGCGACAGCTGGGTTACAGTATCCGTTAGAAAATAAAGGACCTCCCGCATTCTAGGATCCCCGGTTCCGATGATTTGATGGATCACACACTTAAAAGCGTGGTGGATCGTTGGGCCATCGAGGCGGTTGATGATATCGTCGAAGTCACCTTCCCACGAGTCCGGATCCCATGGGGATTTGGCAGCATAGTCTTCTTGTGGGCTTAGACCGTGTACCGTCAGAGTTTCCGAATGTTCCTGCTCGCCATCATCCTCATCCATTGATGCATCCACTTCAATTCGTCGGATGGCACTCGATCCTGCTGATGTCTCCTTAGGGAAACTGTTCATGGGAACCTGAGGTTCCTTCTCGTCATCGTAGTCATCATCGCTGCTGCTGTTCGCTATATCGATATCCTCCGTTGTCGGTCCTCTGTTTCCGAGTAGTAAGGCTGAGTAATGATCACCCCCAAAATGTAATACAATAGGCAACTGGACCGCCGAACCATCAGGGTGAAATAGCTCCACATGTTGACTGATTTTTTCACAGAACGTTTGAGTTGTAATGGGGGTATCCCCCACTAATTTGGTACTTTTTGTTTTGGAAAGTACGGGTTTCAGGATTGTACATTAACACTCCTGGTGAAGCGCCCTTTTCTCCGTGGCTGAGAACAAAAATATCCTTTTGTAGAAGGGTGCTAATGGTCGACAGCGTGTCGTTACTTCCCCAGGCTGACATAGGAATGGTCTCCTCCAGTTTGGAACTGCTCTGTGCGAAATCTCGGGGATAATCTTGGAACGCTAGCTTAGATTGTTTCGCTAAAATTCTCGGATAGGCCCGTCCTAGAACCAAGAGCGTTTGTTTCTGGATCCCTGTTGGGAACTTGATGTCAAAATCGATTAATGCCCGGACTAATCAGCCTTCTTTCATTTTTGCAGCTAAATTCTCCAATAACGGAATTTTGTCCCCGTCTAACGCCAAGGAAGTCAGAGCTTGGCAAATCGCGTAAACTTGACAGTAACCGGTAGCCGACGTTCGTACCGGCTTTAGTGACAGGAAATCGGTCAACTCTCGGACCAAGTGAAACATTCTGCCATTGTTATCTTGATCCGTTTGATGTGCAGATACATCCAGCCATCTCTGCTCCTGAGTAATTTCATCAATTGTTTCATAAATCTTTGCTTTTACTTGACCTTCAACCATGAGGAGTGCACTAGTATTTTTTTAATATCTTCTCCTGCTTCTGTTGTTTAGCAGTCAACGCATGTTTCTCCTTACTCCTATGCTTAGAGCTGATACCACGTGTTCCTTCTGGTGGAACGTCTGCTCCTTGGGCTGGCCCTTGGTTATCCCGAAGAGTAGGGACTTCCATGTCCACATCCTTCTGTCCAGTTCGTTCTGTTTCGTGGTTAGCTGGCCCTTGGTTATCCCGGAGAGTAGAGACTTCCATGTCCACATCCTTCTGTCCAGCTCGTTCTGTTTCGTGATTAGACTTGCGAATATCCTCTTTTAAGCTGGAGATATAGTCTTGCTTGACTTGATTCCATCAGTTTAAGTCTTTATTGGAGGAATGGTGTGCTCGTTCTTTTTGCGTTGTTTCACTGTTACCCACCCGGAAGGTGAATTAGGTGAGGGCGTTGAACTACGTACTCGGACTGGCTTGCCATCTCGCCCAAAATGAGTCGATTTTTGGCCCCCGTCTTTGTCTGCAGTTTGTTTCGAAGTTGCGTCCTCTTGTCCCTTCAAACTTTCAGCGGCTGTAGCCTTGGTGGTCTCTTCCGTACTAGTCTTTACCTACTGCTGCTCATGTGTTCGATCGACTTGTTTTCGTAAATCCTCCATGCTAGTAAAGGTTGCTGCCGGAATAGTCAATATTTTTAGATCCTCCGGTTTGACATGAATGCAGTTAGTCTTGGGTAAATCGACTAACGGTGTCGTACATTTGCGCATTTGATGCCCCGTTTCTCCACATCTGAGACACTGGGTCCGTCCATTGATAGATGGATGTTCTATAACAATCATTGTGTGACACAATATAGTCGTTTGACCCCTGCTAGCGCCGATGGACACGCATCTGATTCCACAATCAGTTCCCAGAGTGTCGACGTGTCTGAAAAGGGACCACTCTTGTCGAGATCGCCCAGATGAAATTCTATTCCGAGAAGAAACCTTAGAAAAACAGATAACTTTAATAAATCCATCGAACGAGTAATATTCTTGAGAATGCATGAATAAAATCCATTTTGGCTATATTGTTCTCCATTTTGATCTACTTGAGCGTCCCACGCAGTTTTCCCGGCAGACCTATCTTCCTGGTGGAGATTGCGCAGCGGATGTTCGTACCGGTAAAAGGGAACACGTATCTCTATATTTTTTTTGCCATTTCTCTCGCAAAATGGAAATATAGGGAATGATCACCGACATTGTAACTGATATTTTTTTACTTGAGCCACCATTTGCCAAAGCGCAGGCGAGCCCGTCCCCCTAGTAGATGCCGCCGTTGCAATGCCTTCTTGGATGCACTTCGGGCTAAAAAAAGCCTCCATTATTGGGCTTTCGCCACGAAATTCCATCACGACACAGCCTTCCACTTGCGCTCGAATAGTGTGAACCAGACGGACTTGCTCATCCGTTTTCATTATGCGCTTTATGAATTGGGGCAATTGACGTGCAATGATGTGACCCTCACGAGACCTTGGACAACTCTCCATTCATCATCCGAACCTTCCCTTATCTTCAACGGCGCCATATGTCTTCTCACAGACAGCTCTCAGTCTGGTGATTTCCACTCCCGAAAAAACATCCGTTTTAAACAGAACCGGCTTCGTAAAATTGCACTAATTGTTTTTTCCGTGTCGTTTCCCTATTACTTGCCAGTCACTTTGTTGCCTCCTTCAGGACGGGCGGAGCAGATTCCTTCTTAACGTGTTCTTGCCAATATTTTTGCAGATAATGCTCTCTAACCCTTGCGGTGACCGCTGAGCTGCTAGCGCAGCTCCCACCACTTTGTGTCTCCAGACCGTCCACTCGTAATTATTTTCCACTACTAGAATCTCAAAGTAATCCAATAATCGCTCCAATTCCACTGGTTTCAGGATCGGAAATCGTTTTGCCACATCAGACAGCCGCGAGAGTGGTCCTTTCACTTTCACATATATTGCTGTGAATAAATCCTGCATTAGTTCGAGCCAGGCCTGCACCCGTGGCCGCGTCGTCGTAGCAAGTCGAATCGCGGTTTTGAGCGCAGTGGCAAGTGACTCGGGGTTCGGGGCGACATCCACATCCGCCTCGGTGCCCTCAGCGTTCATCGACTCCCCATCCGTCGAATTGAAAGGGGGGGTGATTTGTTGGGTACCCAGTTGTACCTCCGGTGTTATACCGGTAGTTGGTACAGTTAAGGTACTTTGGTCCGTCGGTTTAATTTCGGTACTGGGTTCCGGTACTTTTGTACCAAGATGATTACCGGCTGGCGAACCGGTATTCAATATACCAATAGCCGGTGATATCGGCGCAGGATGATCCTGATCGGACTGACTCTCCTCTACCTTATCTTGAGAGGATAAGGTTTCTCCGACAAAGTCGTCACTGCTTTGTGTGTTCATCTCTTCGGGTTGAACTACATGGTGCTCGACCCCCGGTCCAGGGCCATTAGCTTGCTTGGATATGGTATCCATCTCTTCAGTCATGGTAACCCTAAACCCTATACTAGATAGGGGCAATGACGCAAATTTAGAACTGAAACATAGGTATACTACACAGGCTGGTAGAAATGAGGTATTGTGTTACGAAAAAGTACAAAATGCTTCATATACATGTAAGCTACACCGGAGCGCCTCATTTTAATGGGGGCTTCAGGTAATATACAGTAATAATAGAAGCGTGCCCAAAATCACGACACTCCAAGTCATCCGAGGCATCGCTACGTAAGCTATAGATCACCTTCTCGAGTCCGTCATGGACGTGTCAAATAACGACAGATCTCCAGCTCAGCGAAAAACCAATGTAGAGTGTGGAGCAACAAGAACAGTTCAGAATACACTGCATGCACCAGCAAAGAAAATTCGTACGCAGCCCCAGCGCAGGAAGATCCAACACAAGAAAATTTTCTCGTCGTTTCGTCGTGATAGGATTGTTCGAGATCATATCAATGAACACCCAAGCAAATGGATAGAGTTCCAGCGCGTCAGATCGGATAATCCATAGGCACTGGCATTCTTTTTGGCGCGAAGACTAACCCTCCGTCCATCAATGCGTTTCTTGTTGATAGCGAAATTCTCGTATTTACCATCCCTTCTGGTATTATTGAGACTATTGACCGCCTTTATGTAAAAAAAAACGGATCCAAACCGACTCGGATCGAATCATTTTGATGATCTTGAACGAAAACAATCGCTACTACCAAGTGCATTTGATGGATTAATCGAGCAAGAAGATGGTTCCTACTTACTTACGATGACAAAAAGAGCAATTTATTTCAGTGGTGAAATACCTTCAGTCAGTTGCTAGTTTTCGAGCCGTGGTCGACGTGTTCCGGGTTTTCGGCGAAGCCCTCATGAACGTGAAGCTAGGCACACCCAGCCAGAAGTCTGTCGCATGTCACGTTCGCAACCTTGTTGCTATTAATCTGCCCGCTTTGCGAGTCATATTGGATTGTGCATGGTGTTTTCGCTGCTTGTTGACGGTGCAGCACATAACGGGAGCAGTTACTTTGACGTTCGCATCTCCTTCGAATGCACAGGGTCACTCTACAACTTTCACTTATTAAAGATTCCAACAGGCAGTCGCGAGCATACTGCAGCCGTTTACGCTGATCTTGTGCTATATGTCTTGAGAGACGTGTTTGGAAATGAAGTATTGAAAAAGCTGGTCGGGATTGCAATGGACGGGGCGGCTACAATGTTGGGTTATAGACGGGGCTTTTCTAAACGTATCCAGGATGCGTGTAGCACTGAGGGGGCAAGTGGCATTGTGGTTACTTGGTGCGGGAGCCATCAGCTCAATTTGGTTGTTGGAGATTTTCTAATGGTGTTGGATAAATTTGTGGATTTTCGGTCGGTCCTCGGTCGAGAAATTTCGTTTACGCGAGCACATGAATCGGCTTTGAAGCAGCTAGGAAGGGGTCCTACGTATAAAACAACCCGTTGGAGCACAATCTTTGATACCTGCAATGATCTTATGCAAAATTACAGCAGCTTGCAGCAACTTTAAGACCAGAAAGGCCACATAAAGTCAAATCCTTTGTGGTGGTTGGGTTTGTTATGGTCACTGACCTCACGCGTCCAATACAGCGGTTCTTTCAAATGATGCAGCACAAGACGGTGACAACTACAGAGCAGTACGATTATCTCCAGGACTTAAATACTACCCTCTTGCTGCGCTTCCAAGACGACAAAAATGATAATTTTGCGAAGTTCAGCTACGCAAAAATGGATGCAATTATATGGCACGTGCCTTTTCGTTGCAGCTTTTTCTCTCGCACCGAGGTCTTCCTTGTCAACGCCGCTGTCCTTGTCTTCGGCATAAACTTTCTTCTTGTATACAAACGAAGCACGTAAATGTTTCGCTTGATCCACAAAGCTGACTATATTGGCAAGTCTTTGTCGTCGCATGCTGTCGAGTTTCTGGTCCAAGGTTTCAAGATTCAACGCAAGCGACAAAGAGTGGGATAAAGCAGGAAAATAATGACGACCAGTGCAAATGGTAAAAGTAGCTTATCTATTGTCCCAACCATGTCGAAAACCAATGGATTGGTTGCAGACGGAAACGATTCGTGCGATGGCGATGAGTTTCCAAAGGAGATGAAAGATGAGAAACAAGAAGAAGAAAAAACAAGTAAGGAAGCGATTCGTGGTGACGAATGGGATAAGGAAGAGGAGGATGAAGACGTTGATCCTCTTTTGTAAAGGATACAAATTCATCTGATTCAACGTTGTTTTTGCGTGGATTAAAAGTGCGCAGCCCACTGTGGTTGGAGGCGGCTACGAGTTGCGTGATCCAACGCACGACAAAATATCTGACAAGCGACGAAAAAAATTTTTTTGCTAATGAGTTGACCCCATGAAGGTTAGCAAAGCTTCTTTGAAGCTCCCATCTGAATTCAGAGGGTCCCGCATAACTGCAATCAAGCGTCAAGTGATTTCTGCGTTTCATGGGAAGGCACGTATGACAGTAGCGCCGGTGAGAGATCTTTGATGAGATCTTTCTGGTCTTCGATTCCAATCGATAAAAGCACGAGATCCTCCGGGATCGAGCGCGCTTTACGCACATTGCACCGGGCAACAAAATCAATGAGTTGACACTCCCAAAGCTCACGGTGATTTAAAACAGCTTGTTGACGGTCAATAAGTGCTGCGAAAAAGCGAGCGAGCCCGTGCGGAAGCACACAACCGAGCCACAGCCGCGTGCCTGGGCGTCGTGGATCTTACGGTTGGAGAATTCTTTGGCAGCAGTTTCGTGTAATGCACCGACTTCATGAGGGATTGATTGTTCAAAACGTTTGCGATCTTGACGGCGTTATTCTGAGCTGCCAAGACGCGCAAACTCATCGTTTTGACGCCACGCAACAGTAAAATGGCGCAAGTCCCGTGCCCTCAGCGTTTTGATAGAACTAAATGTCACGACAAAGATCTGGATATTTGGCAATGACAATGCCCGACATGGTGTCACTGTGGCCACAGATGAACTTGGTGGCCGAGTGCACGACAATATCAGCGCCCAATTTAAGTGGATTCTGTAGAATGGGGCTCATCGTGGTGTTATTCACCGAGAAAAGGGCGCACACAGTGTGCGTAACCTCAGCGAGCCGTTTGATATCACAGATACGCTGCATCGGATAGGTCGGGGACTCCATCATGAACAACTTGGTCTTGTCCGAAAGAGCTTCGAGTAGGTATTGTTTTGGACCATTTTCACCGGATAGATCCACGTATTTGACCACGATGCCATTCTGTGTTGTGACTGTGCTCAGTAAACGATACGTTCCACCGTACGAGTCATCCAAGAGGACAATCTTGTCGGCGGCATGGGCGAGACGAGAAGCAGCCGACAATGCGGCCATGCCACTTGTAAAGCAAATGCCCGGTAGCTAGCTTCGAGTTCGGTCATTTGACGTTTTAATGCTGCGCGGGTGGGATTGCCTGATCTGGTGTAGTCATAAGCTCCAAACGTAGTGTCTGACGGCTGCGCAAATGGGCATCGTAGTGGAACCGTGGGGTCGTCTTTGCAAGCTTTGAAGCTCACGAGACGTGTACTCACGTCAAGTTCCTCCTGCCCGTCATGTTCCAATGCATTATACTCAATTTGGTCACTTTCCAGTGCTTCGTTCCCGTCCAAATTTGTCCGTACGTCTTTGGGCGTCGTCTCAATTTCGTGTTGTGGCACAAAATTTTTCTCCGGTTCCGTCTGACCAGATCCAGAGGCCAATTAGGTCATATAACTACGTTCCAATTCCAAGGACGAGGACTCTTTTCTAATAAAAACAATAAAACTGAGGGCATATGAGTAGAAGCAATCTTATCCATAATTGTAGACATTGGAAATTGACTGACTTGTAATTTCTCTTTTTTGTGATGGGTTGAACCCGTCCCAGTCCCAACGTCCCAAAATGGCCCTGAGATAAAGCCATATGGTGGGACCGATGCCATCCCGATGAACCTAACCCCAGCTTGCTGAGCCAATTGTTGTCGTTTATTTCGTCCCGGGATCCCGGGGCATTTTATAAGAACGCCCCTAAGTTCGGACGCAGAAACGATGCAATCGATGTGATGTTTGCAGACATCGTAATGAGTATGGACAACGACGAGGTCGGAAATGATGTACAGGAGGGATCCTTACATCATATTCACACACGCCTCGGTCATATTTCGTATGAATCGGTTGAAAGCCTGACGAAAAAGCCAAATCCTGGCAAAAAAAACTTCGCGCGCCAAACTGCCTAACATGTGCAAAGGGCAAATGGGTGCAGTCGAAGCAGCCCCAAAAGGACTCGGGTACGAACCTCCGACTGACAGAGTCCGAGAGGTCATTTGCAGCGACCTGAAAGGTCCCATAACGCCTAACGCCTCACGACAAGCGCGGAAATCGGTTACTTGTAGTGTTTGTGGACCATTTGTCCAGTTACGTGCGTGTCTTTGCGGCACCGACAAAAGATAAGACCACGCTTGTTTTGAAAATGAATTTTCGTGTCGAATCCACGTCCTGCGGACCAATGGAGGCGGGGAGTACAAGAACGTTAAGCTTTTTGTAAAAGGATAGGTGTGCGGCGCCAGATGACCGAGTCTGGAACCCCTGCTTCCAATGGAAAAGCGGAAAGTATGAGCTGAACCATATTCAATATGGTTCGGTGCATGATCTTCGGATCAGGGGTTCCATTAACATACTGGACGGAGGCGGATGAGTATGCCACGTACATATTCAGCCGCAGTCCGACCAGGTCGAACCCAGGGAAGGCGCCACCCATAGAAGTGTTGACCAAGAAAGCGGTAAATATTGGTGATATTGCCACTTTCGGGTCCCCATGCATGGTATGGAGGGACCCACGGAAGAAATCATTCGGAAACGTGCCGAGAGGGCTTTAGGTCTTGGGAACAACGGCCAAGTCAAAGGTTACAAGGTCCTACTACTGAAGGACAGGGTGGTAACCACCACGAGACACTTGAGCAATATCGAGACGCTGGATGAGCATGCAAACAAGCTGGTGTCACCGGCGTTGGTGGGTGGGGAAGGCGACGAGAACAGTGTTGTACATGAGTCACCAGAAGGCGAAGCCACTGAAAGCGGAAACGCCAGACAAGACGAAAGAGTGGTTGAGGCCGGAACTGAACGAGGTGCCATGGGTTAGCCCCCCCCCCCGGAAGTCGTAAAAAACGGCTAAGGCGGCAGCTCTTGAAGAAGTAAACTCGAAAAGAGCAGAAAAAAGCAAGGAGAGAGGGGGTGGAACACCGAAGGAGACTCCGAAGAATCCGAACGAGTGCGATGCACGTGGATCGAAGGAGCAATCGGAAGATAGAGTGCGTCCAGATGAAGATGTCATGTATGCGTTTGGGATGATGGATTTGGACGCCAAAGAAGGTGCAAAAATGGCGGCAATACCGGACCCAAGAAGTTACAGCGTAGCACACAAGAGCATGCAGGCCGAGAAGTGGATATTGGTCGAGCAGACCAAGATTCGCGCACTCGAAGAACTGAAGACATGATAATTGATAAAGAGGGTAGAGGGTAAAAAGCCCCTACCGACCAAGTGGGTCTACAAGCCGAAGATACGATCGAATGGGACAGTGGAGCGGTACAAGGCTCGACTCGTCGTTCGCGGAGACAGACAGGTCTTCGGCGAGGACTATTTCTTCACGTTTTCCACTGTAATGAAGTTGAATAACGTGAAGATTATCCTAATTATGTCGCTTGTGTGAAAGGTTCCGTCAGACACGGGGATGTGCCTACTGCATACCCCAAGGCATCGACCAAGAAGAATGCGTGATACATCTACTAGTCCCACAAAAAAAGGTCATCTCAAATGAAGTCTTACGAAAGTTTGAAGTGAGCTGCACACGAGACTTGGTGCTAAAGCTCGAAAGAAATCTTTATGGATTAAAGCAGGCGGGGTATTTATGGTATGAACACCTGCGCAAGACGATGGTTGAGATGGATTTTTGTCAATACTTGACGGACACGTGCGTATTTGCGCGTGAGTGGAAATGGAGTAACACTTATGTGGATGTTCTGCTGGTTACAGTACCAGGTGAGAGATTAGTCGAAGCATGTTTTCGTGACATGCTAATCCTAAAAAGACCTCGGGAATGTGGATTTTTTTTCGGAATGCGGATCGAGGGGGATCCTGAAAATGACTATCGAATTGACCAAGAGCTAACCATCGAGGAAATGCTCGAGAAGCACGGGTTAGAAAATTCAAACCTTGTGCGGACACCGATAGCGAGTGTGGAAGTTGACGAAAACATGAATGAATTGCTTTCTAAAAAATCAAGTGGAAATGCACCAAGTGTAAAGAACTTTCACTCAATGGTGGGCAATCTACTGTGGATATCCCGTTGCCCAAGGCCGGACAGATCGTTTGCAGTCCACCGCGCCACACACCGCACGCACGCTTCGACGCTACATGATTATAATGTTTCAAAGCGTGAAGCGTGATACCTGAATGGGACTAAAACTTTGAAATTGAAATTGGCGCATGACGATCACCAAAGTATGTCATTAAGGATCGGTGGTTATAGTGATGCAGCTTTTGCTGCAGATAAGATGGACCAAAAAAGCGTGAGTGCTAATGTCACTTTCGTATATTGTATTATTGCCTGATGGACGTGCAAGAAACAAGGAATGGATGCGCTATCCACGGCTGAAGCTGGGTTTGTGGCGGCCACAATGGGTGGAAAGGAGGTACTGGAAGTACGTGAGCTGTTTGAAGAAATCGGAATGGAACGAAGACACCAATAGTCTTAAAAATCGACAACCCGGCTGCGATAAAGCAATCGCAGAGTGAAGCCAGTGCTGCGAGCACTAAGCACGTGGATGGAAAGCATAAGGTTTTAAAGGATTACGTCAAGAAAGGAAGTATGCATTCAGAACCCATCGGTACAAAGGACATGGTTGCAGATCGGTTGACTAAGAACTTGGATGCACCCCGAGTGGATGAGCTAAGACAGCAAATTGGTTTGGAATGATTGAGCCTAACAATGAAACTGCACTCGACATGCATACGGCTATTGATATTACTCTTACGTGTGAATTTTCGATGAGCTATGCCCCCCGACAGACTTGAAAGGAGTTTTGAATTTCATTGCGTGCTGAAATGCGTGTTTGTGAACGACCATGAAGACTTTCAAATATACAAGACTACCAAGGAACATTAGTATACGAAACTCTAGTTAAATTTCTTTAGTGTAGATTTTTTTTAATTCTTACATAAATAAATCACTTTTACTTTTTGAGCATATTAACCACAGGTCAACACTGTCTTCTGTGGGCCACTGTACTCACAGACAGCCGGGCCCTGCAAGCACACTTTCGCATAGCTATTGGAGCGGAAGCTTAGTGGATATTGAATACTTTAATTGTTATTATTTTTTCTCTCGTGACTTGTGGGTCGAACTACTTCGTTTGGATTTACTTACCGTGGAAACAGTGGAATTTGGGAACACTCACCGGTTTACATTTTCGCCTGGAAACGTCACGTGGTTATTGGATCAGTGGTTTCTTGCGACAGGTTGTATACTATCACCACTCCGCCTTCAACAGCGATGCCTCACGTTGGTGCATTTTTCTCTGGTCCATACCAGGAATCTGGGATTAACGTGCAGGTCATGTGTGACAATATCTCTCGTTTAACGGAGTTTTTTTCATGAAATCACCCGGCAATTTTAGCGATGTGATAGCATTCAGCATATGGAAACTGAAAAAGCTCATCTCCAGCCCCCCCAGGGATATTATATCATCGGCGATAATGCATACACCCTATCACATCATCTATTCATCCCCTAAAAAAGCAGGAGAAGCAAGCGTCGTGCGAAAACTCGCAGTGACTACAATAGCTTCTTATCCCAGCTACGAACCCGTATCGTGATGGCAAAACTAGGGTTACTGGTAAACAAGTGGCGCGTGTTCAACCGCCCTCTCAGCGTCAAATTATCGAGCAGTCAAAAACATCATTGAAGCCTGCAAGCGTCTTCATATTTTTGGTATTGACAACTCATAACATATTAGCATATTCACTTAAAAAAGCAAATTCCATTAAAGGTCCATGCCACATGTGGGCTAACTTCTTTGCGTGCCCTTCTTTCACCCAGTCCAAATAGAGCCAGACCCTTGACCCTGGTTTAATAGGCCTGATGGCCGACTCTCTCTTGGATCGCCTTCCAAAGTCGCTCATTAACCTGTTCTCGTGCATGCTGATAGTGATGTTGACTTGACGACTCGAAACACAATTGAGTACGAGCACAACGGGCTCCTATAAAGCTCCTATCTACTTCCACCAGACAATAATAACGGCGAAAATGCAGTCGCTATGGCCATCTTATGCGCGAACTTGTTGTCCAACAAATCAAGCATTACAACTTATCGGGACCACCAAGCACAAAATAAGCCATATTCACTTAAATACCTGCATCAGAGGGACGATTGCCAAAAACACCAGTGTCTAATTGATGTACAGTTTGTAAGCCCAAAGCTGAATAAGGAAATTGACGCGTATTTGCTGAGCCTAGAGATCCTGTTGAATTAATGGATAATGTATGCTGGGATGTGTTTGTGACGGGCGTGATGCAGTCGTTTTTATTAAGAAATTACTTCCTTCACTGCTTTGAGCAGGCATTAAAGTAAGATCCACAGATAACACAGCCGTTAACAGGAGCTGTCAACAAAAAATCCGGAGCGGAAACCAATCTGATGTCAATCGGGCCGTCCGAGATAACAGCGATTCGGTATGCACTCTAAATAGCGAATAATCGGTTTGCGACGAGAATCATGGTTCGGCCTTGTATTGCACAGTCCACATCGTCTTGCATCAGTTTTTTATATTTCTGGACCCATGGGTGACGTTGTTTTGTCCAGTATAAGGATCTTTGGGAGCTTGATTACCGCGCATGAAATTCCTACGCGCTGGGTCTGGTCAGATCTGATCGTATGACACCACATATATGCCATAAATAGAACCAACAGTATGCTCATGTTAACACCAAATCAACACTACCAAAGAAAGTGCCACTTGCGAGAGAACAATTACGTACCAATGCTATCATCTCGTCCACATTTATCATATAAACTTCAATTTCATGCGGTACTTTCGCAAACGAACGGACCATAATGTTACTCTTCCGTAACTTCGGTTG
>MIQA02004666.1:0-16798 GCA_001887855.2 Sclerospora graminicola | reverse complement strand
ACAGCAGCAAGCGTACGACGTCTAGTTTAAAAGTTATTAGCGAATCCATTTTCTTTAAAAAAGGTGCGTTTTTACACATAAATGTACTTTCTGAAGCCGCGAAAACATCTGGCCGGATGACTATAGCTAAGCATCTAGAACTAGTGCGTACAAAACTTTTAAAAAAATTGTATCAATCGGAGCAGTAGTTATGGAGATATGCCATTTTTCGTGCGTCAAAATTGGTAAGAAATCGTAACAATTTTTGTTAACATTTGGACAGCTATATGCATGCCTGTGTGTGAAAGTGTCGGCTTGGCTGTGTGATTATACTTGTTTTTAGTATATATACATCTAGCTATTTCACTATAAATACGTGTCATACATTATTTAGTGTGTAGACGGCCATCTTAGGTTGTAAACACCATATCCCGTTCGATCTGTGAAGTTAAGCAGTTCTCAATTTGCCAGCTACCCCTCAAGTGGACAGAGACGAGCCCAAGCCCGCTCTCCCACTTTTGTCAGCCAGCCGTCTTCGCTCACACCAACCGCCCGCTAGGTTGCGTCTGAGCCCCAGTCTTAAGCCTCCGCACACTCTTTCACTGCAGACAGTTAGGCGCCTTCAGTTTTTACTGTTGGCTCATCCCTGCTGAGTGACTAGAGTTTTTCGCGGTAAATCTTCTCCGAAAGGGATTGACTAGGTTTGCCTCAACTACTTTTGTAGTGCGATTTTAGCTTCGAGAGGAGTTAAATTAGAACACGTATCTGGACGCTAGGCCGAACAGACGTGGTCGCTGAAAAGTTCTTTCCTGCGCGGAGTGGGGAAGAACATACAAGAGTAGGCTGCACTTACACCTCCGTCCGGGTATTGAGGTACCTTTCGACCGGTGTTTGCTTAGGTGTCCTAAGACACTAGAGATGCAGTATCCGCTTACTTACTTATTACGTTTAAGGCTTTTAGACTAAGTCGATACAAGCTTCACTTTTCCGTATTTTTGCTGATTCCACCCACCAGCTGGTACAGCCCATCCCAGTTAGTAACGTCCTATCGGTACCCGGTATCATGCCTGGAACCCAGAAGGCGAAATCCTGGCACCAAACGTGGCTAGAATCAGCCCCTCAGGCTGAATTCTATCTCCCTACGGACGCCGTCTTCGAAAAGGCGGAAGCCGCCTTATTGGACGCCACAAGGAATGGCATCGATAAATGGTGTGCTGCCCTTGCGGGAGTGCCCCAACAAGTCTCGCCCGAGTTATGCTACTCTATGTGGATCCCGGCCCGAGAATTAACCGCGACTTTTTCCGATACGGAAATCATGACCTCACTTGGATCAACTGCAAAAAATTGGGTCACTTGCGCGACTTCAAGGCGATCCGCAATGCTGGTATCGGCTTTGTCTGCACGGACCGGGAAGTATGTACGAAATTGGGTGGAGAAGTTGTGACTATTTGTGGGCGCAATTTCAAGATTCAACCGTACTCGAAGTATTCCCACTGGTACTATGTGGATTTACATCGCCTGACTGACGATGTGACCGACATTATGATCTGCGACTGGTTCGCTGATCGAGGCCCTCGACCGCTGTACGTCACCCCAGCCCGAGTCATTGGTGGACTTCGCTCACGCAGCCGTCGGGTGTACTTTAACCGAAAGACACCTCCTAATTCGGTGCTGATTGAAAGGGGCGTCCCACTTCGCCAGATTTCTTTCAATGGTACCGGGTATGCAGTGGCTCACCACCGTATTAGCGCCAACAACCGGACACTCCCACCCTTTCTTCAGGAATTACGGGACAAACGTAAAAAAAGCGTCCAAAACTTCTACTTCTCCTACTAACACTGAGGAGGAGACGGAAGGAAGTATTCCGCCCGCCTTCGACGACTGCAGTGATACCAGTGAAAATGCTGTTATGGCTGCCGAGTCCGCTTCCGAAAGTGACCAACATAGTGGAGATCATTCGGATACGGATTCAAGTCACCCTAATGGTATGGAGGATATTGAGGCGGATTCCCCTAACTCAATACAACGGACGATGATGGGCCTAATTTCCCGATTAACCCAATTCGTTCGGGTGACTTCGCCCCTGCCCGTATTAGACGGGCTAAACGAATGGTATTTGGGGCCATTGCCGAACCGCAGGTAGACCGGCAAAAGTTCCCCCCTTTCCAAAAGGAATATCCCATTGTGTCTTCGGTCAATTCCTATGAGTGGTTGAGCGAAGGTGCTGATGGGACTATTCCCCCGGATGAGGACATTATCCTTTGGGAAAGGTCCTTCAACCCCCACGCTCTGTCGGTTCCTACGTTGAATTGAACCCAGTTTCGGAGCGACTTTTAAACTCCAAGGTCTACCAAGGCAATGTGGAGAAACTTTCGTTGAAGGAGTTAACAATGGAAATTGACCAATGCCTAGGCCCTTTGACTCCTCGACGGACCCGGACAATGTAATGTCCTCAATTCAAGCCCAGACCAGTCTACATCGGGCTCTTTTGGATACCACGTCGGAGGCAAATTTCCAACATTTACGGAACCTTGCCTTTGGCCACGCGGTATTGCGAGTGGCTTCCACCCACACCTATTCCGGTGACGATAATTGGACCCTATCCAGCCGGCTCTCGAGTCTTTTTCCGGGTCAAAAACAAGTTGATTACCAAACTGCATTGTGCCAACTTTGCCCAGATCAAGACCAGTTTTGGCTCCAAGTTAACCTGGGTGAATTAGATCTGGCGCTGCAAATTATTGCGCCCAGTATCTATATGGATCCCTTAAAATTGGGCTCTATTTTGGGTAAAGCAGCATCAGCACTGCCTCATCCATTGTGGTTACTATGGAACGACTCCACATTGGAGTCTGTTATTATGTCGCCCTTGATAGAGCGGATCTTATCTGGGCCACTCCCATACAACCTTCGCGAAACAATTGGGTACTTAAAAGACCGGGCCACCAAAACGGCCCAGACTAAGTCCACTTGCCTATAATATGCAGTGGTCCCTCCGGGGGTACTCAATTAATGCGAACGGTTTAAACAAGGTAACACAATGCACGATGAACTATTTCTCAAATAATTTCCATATGGTGGGATTACAAGAGACTAGATTCACCGGTCTAAAAAGCTTTAAACGGGCAAAACACTTATGGAAATCAGCCTCACAGCTCAATTCCAGCTTCTGGTCACAAGACAACATGATCTCATACACAGGGCAGTCTGGAGTGGGTTTGTTACTCACGCCGACTTCGCCCCTTCAAGATTCCCACGATTTTACGCAACAATATGTCAGTTCCCCTGACTTATTGGCGCGTTTTTTGGTGGTGCGAGGCCGTATTGAAATGGTGGATACCAATATTCACATTGTGTATGCACCTGCTCAACCGCATCAACGGGATCATTTCTTTTCTTCTTTACCCCGTCAATTTGACGATGATTCCCATCATATCGTTATGGGGGATTTTAACACGGTCCTTTCAAGCCATTTAGACCAAGCTAGGGCGGATGACCGCAACCAAACTCAAGGTCGTGCTGAACTTCTACAGTGGCTTCAAGGCTTGCGCCTTGTTGATACGTGGAGGCTTCAACACCCAGACCTTCAAGAATTCACAAGTCCCAACGGGAGTTCCAGGATTGACTACGTATTCGTGAGTTCCCGTCTGTTCCATTTGGCCTTCCAAGACATACATCATGATTTTCGAGAACAGTCAGGAGAAGGCGACCATATTGGGCTATCATTTCGACTTGGATCAACTGCGTTTAAGCCGTCTCGAAGAGCCCCATGGAAGTGTCCACCCTGGGTTATCAAGCTACCGAAAGGTCAGGAATACCTGCAAAATTCTCTTTTGGAACTGGCAGAATCCCTTCGAGCCCCAGCCTGGACACATTATAACCCAGGCTTTTTATTAGATGAACACAAAAGGCCCGACTCTATTTTTCTCCGATCTCTATTTCACGCCAAGAAGAATGCACGTCGGCGGATTCTAAGAATCTTCACTTACGCGTTAACCGTCTGCAGCACCTACAAGCCTTAAACCCCGATGTTGATTATGGTGAAGACCTTATTCGGACTAAGGGGGACCTCCAAGCCAAGTTGGACGAACAAGCCCATTATTCTTCCAGGCAAAAATTTGCCTCGGACCTCGAAGCCACTGAACGCTGCACCAAATTTTTCTTCCGGCCACCGCAGCTACTTCATAAAGCGCCCATACCAGTGGACTCGGCCGAAGAATTGGGGCCTATGTGTGATAAGTTCAACACCTATTGGTCAGGAATATATTGCGCGCCGTCTAAGGAATTCGGACGTCAGCGCCCAAAATGGGACCGCCTCAAGCTTTCTCGCGTTTTTAACTTTACGAAAACAAGTCTATCGCCAGCAAACCAAGCCTAATTGGATAGTCCTTTCACGGCAAATGAGTTTTCTGGGCGTTTTCACACACGGCTCCTGGAAAGACTCCCGGGCCCGATGGTCTTCCTTTGGATTACTACAAGGTCGACCTCCCCTTTTGGAGCCGCATTATGGAGGTTATTTATGCGGCCCAGCTTCAGCGGGGAAGAATGACTAAGTTTCAACGAAGGGCTCAGGTAACTCTTCTATATAAGCATGGCGACCGTAAAGTCCCAAGTAATTATCGTCCGATTTCGCTTCTCAATGTCGATGCCAAAGTTGGCCCGAAGATTTTGGCGTACCGACTTGGCAGTGTATTAGGCAGTCTCTTACACCCGGATCAATATGGTTTTGTTCCGGGTCGCGATATCCGTCACGCCCACATCCGTTTTCAAGCACTGGGACAGCTATATTCTAGCTCAGATTCTCCGGCGGGCGCAGTCATGCTCGACTTTGCAAAGGCCTCTGATAGTACGCACTTGATATGGTTCTAATGCACTTTGGCTTTGGGGATGTGTTTCGGCGATGGATTCGGGTCTTGTTCCCTGGAACCTTAGTATCTCTACTGTTTAATGGAAGTCCTCTTCCTCCATTTGAGCTTGGTGCGGGGGTGCGCCAAGGGGATCCATTGTCACCGACTCTCTTTGTGCTTTTTATTGAGCCTATGCTCAATTTTCTACGGGCAAATTTAAAGGAGTTCGGTCTTCGAAGTGGTTCGACCACGCACTCGATTATCAGCTTTGCTGATGATTATACCGGTTTGCTCCATGACTTGCGCCATACACAAGTCTTTCTTGACTTAGTGGACGAGTATTGCTCGGCTACTGGCATGCGGCTTAATAAAGGGAAAACGGTTGTTTTACCTTTCAATCCATGGTCACCCCGCACAGATCCTCTACGCAGTGATTTGGAAAAGTTAGGGATAATTGTGGTACCCAACGCTGGCAAGGCCAAATTACTGGGGATTTACTATGGACCACAATTAAGCAACGCGGACCGCCTGCAGCATTTACTGGGAGATATGCAGACAAGATGCTCACTATGGGTTAACCGGGCCCGGACTTTACGAGGACAGGTTGTGATACTGCAGCAAGTCATTTTACCCATTTTGTGGTATTCTGCTAGTGTCTGCCATGTTCCGCAAACTGGGTTTCAAGACCAAGTCAACTCCCTAATAGAGCGCTTTATTTGCCGGTCCCAGTCCAGAAGCGCTCTACCTAAAGCCTGGTGGTATCTACCTCCTGGACAAGGGGGTTTGGGTCTTACACCCATTGCTTCCATGATACAGAGCCTACAACTTCATATGCTGTGAAAGGTCATCCAAGCTGGTCGACACTCGCCTAATCAGGATACCCCTTCTTGGGCGGAACCGGTTTATCAACTTTTTGATCAAGCAATTTCTCCCTGGGGCAGAGATTTCGATATTCTGTATGCCCCTGTATCAACAAGCCTTGACTACGCTACATCCTATCGGTCTTCAAGATGGAGCTGTTTGGGAGCTTATTGGCATTTTGTCTTGTTCACGTGGAATACCCAATTGCGGAAGAAGCAAGTGAGGCTTCAATCCAAGTTTGATAAGTTGACTACTCCTCTGCTACACAATGTGGATATAACGTATAACCACGGCGGGAAAACACTGGTTAATACTTCCCGGCCGCTCGGTCTAATATCCATACTTGCAGAACAAGGCATTTATCGTCCGATGGAATTATTTCGTTTTTTCCCGGCCCCAGTCACGGCGCACTCGCTTTCGTGCTTTCTTCACCAATTTTCACAAGGTCGTATTTCCAGTGTGCGCTCTTGTGGAAACTTTTTGGATAAAGTTGGGCGTCTTTTAGGATCGCTTGTTGAAGCCCCTATCGGACCTGACCAAGCCACCCAACATTTCTGTGTCTTTGACACTTGGGTCTTTAATGGCTACGCTTTGGAAGACCTAAGTGTGGGCCGTATACGAAACATACTCATGCGCCAGGACCTGCCTTCTTTGCCCCTTTCTCGCTTAGGCTTGGATAGGGGCCCGCCAGAATCAATGTGGAGTCGCGATATTAAAATGGGGAAGCATGTCTTACCAGTCTATGCTGACCTGCTTTATCGCCTCCAGCACAATGCTCTCTTTCTGGGATATCGACTGCAACATCTCCCAACGGCTGTCAGTATGTGCCATTATGGGTGTGGAGTTTTGGAAACAGCCCCACACCTATTTTGGTATTGTGACTTTGCCGCTCAAGTATGGGGGGATTGGCTCCCCCATTTTCAAGCCTTCTTTACGTCTCCACTAGAATGGGAATCCATTCTATGGTTTAACGTGGAGCCCACGCATGACGCTAAGTCTCGTTATGGCTTCAGCTTATTCCTGATACTCCACATTGTTCGCGCGGTAATCCTTCGCTGCTTATAGATGCACAGGAACGATATTCGCTTCCATGGTTTCCAAGCAAATTACTTGGAAGTTCAAGCGCGAATCAAGGCTGTGGTGAACCTACATATGGTACCACTAAGATCTTCTCAAGAAACCCCTCAGTCATTCCGGGAATCAGCGTCGCCAGTTGGGGGAACTTCTGCGGTCAATCCACTTGCCACAGTTTCCCCTAACAAATTTCCATAGTAATGCCGCTCCAATGGACCAAAATTTGGCATAACCCGTCGCTACGGGGCGTTGCCTTTTCAGGCTACCATTTATGCTTCCGGACGGTCACGAAATAGCGATGACGGTCTAATCGCTTTTACGGCATCTCTAAATTTGCTCCCTATTCCCGACGGTTAGGAATGGGTACGTCCCTATTCGTTATCGCGTTAGGGCATTGAAATGGATTCCGGCTCCTTCGGAATAGGGCATTGTTTTATCCACCTTGTTCTCAAGGTGGATTTATTTTGGGCTCCGTCTTTGGTTTTGGGCTTTTCCTTTGCTGGTTTGGCCATTTCCTTTTGGGACTCTTGTCTTTCTTCTTTGAAGTCTTTCCGATTTCGTCGAACCCAGTCTACTATTGCGCCAGTTTGGAGCCACGGCTTACACCGACCTGCGGCACACACTTGCGTAGCCACATTGGAGGGTAACAGTCTATACTGCAATTACTGGACCTTACGCCTCCGACTACTACCGCTGTTAGTACTTATTGACTGAGACAAGACTTTATTAGGTGCACTCAGAGTGAGGAGTTACTAGCAGAACCCTCGTTTTCATACTACGGTGATGTAACAACTCCCCCACGACAGCGCCGAAGCGTTTATCGCAAGCAACCAGATTTTGATTTTTTTCAAGATTTCAAGATTCCAGACCAGAGTTTTTCAAGATTTATGCTTTTTCGGGATTTTTGGGTCACCAAGGTCATTTTTAACTTTAGCGGTCTCAGCGGGGTTTGGACCCGCAGTCAACCGCGGAGTGACCAAGATCATTTTTAACTTTAGCGGTCTCAGCGGGGTTTGAACCCGCAGTCAACCGCGGAGTGACCAAGATCATTTTTAACTTCAGCGGTCTCAGCGGGGTTTGAACCCGCAGTCAACCGCGTGGAGTGGTCGTAACCACCCCACTACACCATATTTGCTGCAAGTTGTGTTGCACAGCCTTCTGGTCGTTCCATTCGGAAATTTTGACTTGAAGCTTGTATACCGACCTCCCCAAGTGTCCGAAACTTCGAAAACTTTCGACCCTAGACGACTCGCCAGGTTTTCCTGAGTATTGGGGTATACTTAGTGATTAACCAATTTGGTTACTTACTGAGAAAAACTCAATAATCATCATTTTTACTTAGTAAGTTAGAGCAGAGGTAGTTAGGCAATTTGCTGAACTAAAGTGTAATGAAATTTGAAGTTAAGTAGCCTCAAGCTCGGGTAGTACTCGGGTGGTTGACCACCGGGGAAGTCCGGGTGCTGTCTATTTTGATACATTTCTTTTGATTTTTTATATTTCCAAATATATTTGGATTTATTATGCGATACCCAGGGCATCTACACCTAACCCCACCACTGTTCTAGGGGTAGGTTTTGACGCTGAATCCATTGGTCAAATCATATTTTGCGAAATGTCACTGGAAACCTTTCTAATTGGTGGATTTTACTTCTTTTTCTAGTATATTTCGAATATTCATTTCTACTTGCATTTATTATGCAATGCCGAGGGTCACTACATCTAGCCCCGGCATTGTTCTAGGGGTAGTTTTTTGCGCTGAATCGATTTATGAAATCTTATTCTGCGACACGCCACTGGAAACCTGTCAAAATTGATAAGTCCTACAATATCGATAAAAAAAACTCAAAAACGAGTTGTCTCGACTTTGTAACCAGTCGGTCTAGACGTATGTATTGTTTGTGCTCTTTCACGTGGTGAGGTCGTATTTTATGTACCACTTGTACTTTTTATGCAATTTAGATATTAATTTTGGCCTGTCTTTAACACGGGTGTATCCGGGTCATACCAGACGGAAAAATTTTACGCTGATTCCGAATATGCAACGCCAGCAAGCGTATGACGTCTAGTTTAAAAGTTATTAGCAAAAACATTTTCTTTAAAAAACAGCGTTTTTTACACATAAACGTACTTTCTGAAGCCGCGAAAACCGTCTGGCCGGATGAGCATCTAGAACTAGTGCGTACGCAACTTTTAAAAATAAAACTGGATCTGTCGGAGCAGTAGTTATGGAGATATGCCATTTTTCGGGCGTCAAAATTGGTAAGAAATCGCAACAATTTTCGTTAACATTTGGACAACTATATGCATGTCTGTGTGTGAAAGTGTCGGGTTGGCTGTGTGATTATACTTGTTTTTAGTATATATACATCTATCTATTTCACTATAAATAGGTGTCATACATTATTTGGGGTGTAGACGGCCATCTTAGGTTGTAAACACCATATCCCGTTCGATATGTGAAGTAAAGCAGCCTCAAGCTCGGGTAGTACTTGGGTGGTTGACCGCCGGGGAAGTCCGGGTGCTTTCATTTTGATACATTTCTTTTGATTTTTTATATGTCCAAATATATTTGGATTTATTATGCGATACCCAGGGCATCTACACCTAACCCCACCACTGTTCTAGGGGTAGGTTTTGACGCTGAATCCATTGGTCAAATCATATTTTGCGAAATGTCACTGGAAACCTTTCTAATTGGTGGATTTTACTTCTTTTTCTAGTATATTTCGAATATTCATTTCTACTTGCATTTATTATGCAATGCCGAGGGTCACTACATCTAGCCCCGGCATTGTTCTAGGGGTAGTTTTTTGCGCTGAATCGATTTATGAAATCTTATTCTGCGACACGCCACTGGAAACCTGTCAAAATTGATAAGTCCTACAATATCGATAAAAAAAACTCAAAAACGAGTTGTCTCGACTTTGTAACCAGTCGGTCTAGACGTATGTATTGTTTGTGCTCTTTCACGTGGTGAGGTCGTATTTAATGTACCACTTGTACTTTTTATGCAATTTAGATATTATTTGGCCTGTCTTTAACACGGGTGTATCCGGGTCATACCAGAAGGAAAAATTTTACGCTGATTCCGAATATGCAACGCCAGCAAGCGTATGACGTATAGTTTAAAAGTTATTAGCAAAAACATTTTCTTTAAAAAAGTGCGTTGTTTTACACATAAATGTACTTTCTGAAGCCGCGAAAAAAATCTGGCCGGATGACTATAGCTGAGCATCTAGAACTAGTGCGTACGCAACTTTTAAAAATAAAACTGGATCAATCGGAGCAGTAGTTATGGAGATATGCCATTTTTCGGGCGTCAAAATTGGTAAGAAATCGCAACATTTTTTGTTAACATTTGGACAACTATATGCATGCCTGTGTGTGAAAGTGTCGGGTTGGCTGTGTGATTATACTTGTTTTTAGTATATATACATCTATCTATTTCACTATAAATACGTGTCATACATTATCTGGGGTGTAGACGGCCATCTTAGGTAGACGTCTTGCTAGAATCTTCGCAAAGATCTTATATCCAGTCGTTAGTAATGATATCGGACGGCAATCAAGCGCATTACTTGAGTCCCCTTTCTTACGTAACGGAATTACAATCGCTTTCATGAAGGATTTTGGGGGAGACGCACCCTGTAAAACGTCATTGCATACACATACTAGAGGATCCACCATTACCATCGGAAAGTCTTTATAGAAATCATTTCCCAAACCGTCGTGACCAGCTGCCTTGTGACGTTCCAAGCCCTTGATGGCTGAATACACGTCCTCCTCTGTTATGAGAGGGCAGCAGCGCTGCATTTTGCGTTGCTGTCACCCGACGAGCATCTGGAATTCGCATAAACGTTTGAACGTCTTCTTTGAGACGGTGACCGGGTACTGTCCGATGACATTTACCCATGATTGGTTGCCAAGACATGGCAAACCTGTCTGGGATTGACAACCCTGCCCTCGGGACCGGAAGATTGCGGGATCGAGTCCCACCGTAGACGAAAATCCAAAGTCGGATAGAGTCGGGGTCCAAAAGTGTAATGAAATGAGGCCCTTACAGCACCGCGCTTGACATGGCTTACACCACCCTGTATATGGTCAGGTTCTCAAAATATCATCTCCGTGAAGTTAAGCAGCCTCAAGCTCGGGTAGTACTCGGGTGGGTGACCACCGCGGAAGTCCGGGTGCTTTCATTTTGATACATTTCTTTTGATTTTTTATATTTCCAAATATATTTGGATTTATTATGCGATACCCATGGCATCTACACCTAACCCCACTACTATTCTAGGGGTAGGTTTTGACGATGAATCCATTGGTCAAATCATATTTTGCGACATGTCACTGGAAACCTTTCTAATTGGTGGATTTTACTTCTTTTTTCTAGTATATTTCGAATATTCATTTCTACTTGCATTTATTATGCAATACCCAGAGTCACTACACCTAACCCCGGCATTGTTCTAGGGGTAGTTTTTTACGCTGAATCGATTTATGAAATCATATTCTGCGACACGCCACTGGAAACCTGTCAAAATTGATAAGTCCTACAATATCGATTAAAAAAAACTCAAAAACGAGTTGTCTCGACTTTGTAACCAGTCGGTCTAGACGTATGTATTTTTTGTGCTCTTTCACGTGGTGAGGTCGTATTTAATGTACCACTTGTACTTTTTATGCAATTTAGATATTAATTTTGGCCTGTCTTTAACACGGGTGTATCCGGGTCATACCAGAAGGAAAAAATTTTACGCTGATTCCGAATATGCAACGCCAGCAAGCGTATGACGTATAGTTTAAAAGTTATTAGCAAAAACATTTTCTTTAGAAAAGTGCGTTGTTTTACACATAAATGTACTTTCTGAAGCCGCGAAAAAAATCTGGCCGGATGACTATAGCTGAGCATCTAGAACTAGTGCGTACGCAACTTTTAAAAATAAAACTGGATCAATCGGAGCAGTAGTTATGGAGATATGCCATTTTTCGTGCGTCAAAATTGGTAAGAAATCGCAACATTTTTTGTTAACATTTGGACAACTATATACATGCCTGTGTGTGAAAGTGTCGGGTTGGCTGTGTGATTATACTTGTTTTTAGTATATATACATCTATCTATTTCACTATAAATACGTGTCATACATTATCTGGGGTGTAGACGGCCATCTTAGGTAGACGTCTTGCTAGAATCTTCGCAAAGATCTTATATCCAGTCGTTAGTAATGATATCGGACGGCAATCAAGCGCATTACTTGAGTCCCCTTTCTTACGTAACGGAATTACAATCGCTTTCATGAAGGATTTTGGGGGAGACGCACCCTGTAAAACGTCATTGCATACACATACTAGAGGATCCACCATTACCATCGGAAAGTCTTTATAGAAATCATTTCCCAAACCGTCGTGACCAGCTGCCTTGTGACGCTCCAAGCCCTTGATGGCTGAATACACGTCCTCCTCTGTTATGAGAGGGCAGCAGCGCTGCATTTTGCGTTGCTGTCACCCGACGAGCATCTGGAATTCGCATAAACGTTTGAACGTCTTCTTTGAGACGGTGACCGGGTACTGTCCGATGACATTTACCCATGATTGGTTGCCAAGACATGGCAAACCTGTCTGGGATTGACAACCCTGCCCTCGGGACCGGAAGATTGCGGGATCGAGTCCCACCGTAGACGAAAATCCAAAGTCGGATAGAGTCGGGGTCCAAAAGTGTAATGAAATGAGGCCCTTACAGCACCGCGCTTGACATGGCTTACACCACCCTGTATATGGTCAGGTTCTCAAAATATCATCTCCGTGAAGTTAAGCAGCCTCAAGCTCGGGTAGTACTCGGGTGGGTGACCACCGCGGAAGTCCGGGTGCTGTCTATTTTGATACATTTCTTTTGATTTTTTATATTTCCAAATATATTTGGATTTATTATGCGATACCCAGGGCATCTACACCCAACCCCACCACTGTTCTAGGGGTATTTTTTGACGCTGAATCCATTGGTCAAATCATATTTTGCGACATGTCACTGGAAACCTTTCTAATTGGTGGATTTTACTTCTTTTTTCTAGTATATTTCGAATATTCATTTCTACTTGCATTTATTATGCAATACCCAGAGTCACTACACCTAACCCCGGCATTGTTCTAGGGGTAGTTTTTTACGCTGAATCGATTTATGAAATCATATTCTGCGACACGCCACTGGAAACCTGTCAAAATTGATAAGTCCTACAATATCGATAAAAAAAACTCAAAAACGAGTTGTCTCGACTTTGTAACCAGTCGGTCTAGACGTATGTATTGTTTGTGCTCTTTCACGTGGTGAGGTCGTATTTTATGTACCACTTGTACTTTTTATGCAATTTAGATATTAATTTTGGCCTGTCTTTAACACGGGTGTATCCGGGTCATACCAGAAGGAAAAATTTTTACGCTGATTCCGAATATGCAACGCCAGCAAGCGTATGACGTATAGTTTAAAAGTTATTAGCAAAAACATTTTCTTTAGAAAAGTGCGTTGTTTTACACATAAATGTACTTTCTGAAGCCGCGAAAAAAATCTGGCCGGATGACTATAGCTGAGCATCTAGAACTAGTGCGTACGCAACTTTTAAAAATAAAACTGGATCAATCGGAGCAGTAGTTATGGAGATATGCCATTTTTCGGGCGTCAAAATTGGTAAGAAATCGCAACATTTTTTGTTAACATTTGGACAACTATATGCATGCCTGTGTGTGAAAGTGTCGGGTTGGCTGTGTGATTATACTTGTTTTTAGTATATATACATCTATCTATGTCACTATAAATACGTGTCATACATTATCTGGGGTGTAGACGGCCATCTTAGGTAGACGTTTTGCTAGAATCTTCGCAAAGATCTTATATCCAGTCGTTAGTAATGATATCGGACGGCAATCAAGCGCATTACTTGAGTCCCCTTTCTTACGTAACGGAATTACAATCGCTTTCATGAAGGATTTTGGGGGAGACGCACCCTGTAAAACGTCATTGCATACACATACTAGAGGATCCACCATTACCATCGGAAAGTCTTTATAGAAATCATTTCCCAAACCGTCGTGACCAGCTGCCTTGTGACGTTCCAAGCCCTTGATGGCTGAATACACGTCCTCCTCTGTTATGAGAGGGCAGCAGCGCTGCATTTTGCGTTGCTGTCACCCGACGAGCATCTGGAATTCGCATAAACGTTTGAACGTCTTCTTTGAGACGGTGACCGGGTACTGTCCGATGACATTTACCCATGATTGGTTGCCAAGACATGGCAAACCTGTCTGGGATTGACAACCCTGCCCTCGGGACCGGAAGATTGCGGGATCGAGTCCCACCGTAGACGAAAATCCAAAGTCGGATAGAGTCGGGGTCCAAAAGTGTAATGAAATGAGGCCCTTACAGCACCGCGCTTGACATGGCTTACACCACCCTGTATATGGTCAGGTTCTCAAAATATCATCTCCGTGAAGTTAAGCAGCCTCAAGCTCGGGTAGTACTCGGGTGGGTGACCACCGCGGAAGTCCGGGTGCTGTCTATTTTGATACATTTCTTTTGATTTTTTATATTTCCAAATATATTTGGATTTATTATGCGATACCCAGGGCATCTACACCTAACCCCACCACTGTTCTAGGGGTAGGTTTTGACGCTGAATCCATTGGTCAAATCATATTTTGCGACATGTCACTGGAAACCTTTCTAATTGGTGGATTTTACTTCTTTTTTCTAGTATATTTCGAATATTCATTTCTACTTGCATTTATTATGCAATACCCAGAGTCACTACACCTAACCCCGGCATTGTTCTAGGGGTAGTTTTTTACGCTGAATCGATTTATGAAATCATATTCTGCGACACGCCACTGGAAACCTGTCAAAATTGATAAGTCCTACAATATCGATAAAAAAACTCAAAAACGAGTTGTCTCGACTTTGTAACCAGTCGGTCTAGACGTATGTATTGTTTGTGCTCTTTCACGTGGTGAGGTCGTATTTTATGTACCACTTGTACTTTTTATGCAATTTAGATATTAATTTTGGCCTGTCTTTAACACGGGTGTATCCGGGTCATACCAGACGGAAAAATTTTACGCTGATTCCGAATATGCAACGCCAGCAAGCGTATGGCGTCTAGTTTAAAAGTTATTAGCAAAAACATTTTCTTTAGAAAAGTGCGTTTTTTACACATAAACGTACTTTCTGAAGCCGCGAAAACCGTCTGGCCGGATGAGCATCTAGAACTAGTGCGTACGCAACTTTTAAAAATAAAACTGGATCTGTCGGAGCAGTAGTTATGGAGATATGCCATTTTTCGGGCGTCAAAATTGGTAAGAAATCGCAACAATTTTCGTTAACATTTGGACAACTATATGCATGTCTGTGTGTGAAAGTGTCGGGTTGGCTGCGTGATTATACTTGTTTTTAGTATATATACATCTATCTATTTCACTATAAATAGGTGTCATACATTATTTGGGGTGTAGACGGCCATCTTAGGTTGTAAACACCATATCCCGTTCGATATGTGAAGTAAAGCAGCCTCAAGCTCGGGTAGTACTTGGGTGGTTGACCGCCGGGGAAGTCCGGGTGCTTTCATTTTGATACATTTCTTTTGATTTTTTATATGTCCAAATATATTTGGATTTATTATGCGATACCCAGGGCATCTACACCTAACCCCACCACTGTTCTAGGGGTAGGTTTTGACGCTGAATCCATTGGTCAAATCATATTTTGCGAAATGTCACTGGAAACCTTTCTAATTGGTGGATTTTACTTCTTTTTTCTAGTATATTTCGAATATTCATTTCTACTTGCATTTATTATGCAATGCCGAGGGTCACTACATCTAGCCCCGGCATTGTTCTAGGGGTAGTTTTTTGCGCTGAATCGATTTATGAAATCTTATTCTGCGACACGCCACTGGAAACCTGTCAAAATTGATAAGTCCTACAATATCGATTAAAAAAAACTCAAAAACGAGTTGTCTCGACTTTGTAACCAGTCGGTCTAGACGTATGTATTTTTTGTGCTCTTTCACGTGGTGAGGTCGTATTTAATGTACCACTTGTACTTTTTATGCAATTTAGATATTAATTTTGGCCTGTCTTTAACACGGGTGTATCCGGGTCATACCAGAAGGAAAAATTTTACGCTGATTCCGAATATGCAACGCCAGCAAGCGTATGACGTCTAGTTTAAAAGTTATTAGCAAAAACATTTTCTTTAAAAAACAGCGTTTTTTACACATAAACGTACTTTCTGAAGCCGCGAAAACCGTCTGGCCGGATAAGCATCTATAACTAGTGCGTACGCAACTTTTAAAAATAAAACTGGATCAATCGGAGCAGTAGTTATGGAGATATGCCATTTTTCGTGCGTCAAAATTGGTAAGAAATCGCAACATTTTTTGTTAACATTTGGACAACTATATACATGCCTGTGTGTGAAAGTGTCGGGTTGGCTGTGTGATTATACTTGTTTTTAGTATATATACATCTAGCTATTTCACTATAAATACAAGTGATACATTGTTTGGGGTGTAGACGGCAATCATAGGTTGTAAACACCATATCCCGGGATCTGTGAAGTTAAGCAACCTCAAGCTCGGGTAGTACTCGGGTGGGTGACCACCGGGGAAGTCCGGGTGCTGTCTATTTTGATACATTTCTTTTGATTTTTTATATTTCCAAATATATTTGGATTTATTATGCGATACCCAGGGCATCTACACCTAACCCCACCACTGTTCTAGGGGTAGGTTTTGACGCTGAATCCATTGGTCAAATCATATTTTGCGAAATGTCACTGGAAACCTTTCTAATTGGTGGATTTTACTTCTTTTTCTAGTATATTTCGAATATTCATTTCTACTTGCATTTATTATGCAATGCCGAGGGTCACTACATCTAGCCCCGGCATTGTTCTAGGGGTAGTTTTTTGCGCTGAATCGATTTATGAAATCTTATTCTGCGACACGCCACTGGAAACCTGTCAAAATTGATAAGTCCTACAATATCGATAAAAAAAA
>MIQA02004665.1:0-10076 GCA_001887855.2 Sclerospora graminicola | reverse complement strand
TGTTAGCCCTCTGCCGTGAACCAATAAAAGCGACTTGTGTCTAAGAAAGCGAAACGTATACTGATTATCCTATGTCCAATACTCCCTTTGTGTAACCTACCTCAAATAACACGTCTGACCAGTCATGTACCTTACCCAACGCAACCCGGCTAACTCCGACTCTGTGTACCGGTACGGCCGGTACACCAACCCCAAATGGTACCAACCCGGCCGGTACACCGAACCATATGGTACCAGTCCGAATGGTACATTGTACCCGGCCGGCTCGGCCGGATAGCCACCCATCCACACCTCTCGGCCGCTGACGCTAGCAATCCCTTGGCAGCCTTTCCTACGATCCCGGTGCTCACTCTTTCCACTAGAACAATCCTCTTCTTTTGGGCTCCCTTCATTCCATCCTCACGAACAGTCCGCCATCTTGGCCGTCCTCTATCCGCGCCTCGGCCGTCAAACATCCATAATCCTCCCGTCTGCTCTGCCTGCCTGTCCGATTATCCACGCCCCTTGTCAGGTCCGCCGACTTGATTTCCAGCCAGGCGCCACCTGGCCGCTTGTAGACTTCCTCGGCGGCGACTATCCGACGCCTACACCCTTGACCCTTATTTCCACCAATCAGGATGCGCCCTTTGGAAAGTACCTTACATTATTTTATAAGTCGCTTCACCACAGCCGCCCCTGAGTCGCGACACGGCCGCACAACGGTCGGGACACGATCTCACTCGAACTCACTTGACCCGATACCGCCTATCCATGCCTCGCTTTGGTACGTCACCCCACCACTTTATAACATCTCCATGGACTCGGTCGGTCTCCGCACTGGCTAGCATGCATGCCCACCAATACTGACATTGTCTTGATTAATCTCCAGTCTTGCAAATTGACAAGGCCAACGTCTGCCGTCTTGTTCTCGTGGACGACGACTCGCCTGCCAGCGGAGTGGAGATCGCACAACCGCCGAAATCGTCTCGCACTCCCGATCTGGTGCTGTCGTCCGCTGACGCCGAGGCTGCGCTCCGCGTTCACGGCCAAGCCTGCGGCGACCGAGACAGACTGAAAGTCGTCGTTTCTTCCCTTCGGGAGGAGCTTCGATCCTGCCAGGACAACTATGAAGCTCTGTTTCAGAGCTTCAAAACTTCTTGCGCGATGTTGGACCGCCTGAACCCCCGGGTCGCCGAACTGAAACTCGGTCGCAAAGCAGCGGAGGATGAGGTGGCCCGCCTCAGGGCCATTGTAGGTCAGCTCACGGACGCTCTACAACGAGCGGCCGCGCCATCCACCCCGATCTCCGAGACAGCGGGGATGAAAAAAAGGCTGGACATGTTGACCGCCCAGGTGGATGGCTTGGAGCAGATCCAGGCCGACTTGGTTCGTCAACTCGCCGCTGCCAACCGCCGGGCTGACGAAGCCGCCGCTCGGGGTCCATCTCCGGAAGTAATCGATCTCCAGAAACAAGTGGCCGATCTCGAGTGCCAAGTCGCCATCCTGACGGGAGAGCGCAACCGCCTCCGCATGTTGGAAGACGTCGTTGAACCTCTCCGGTCTGCCAATCAGGAATTGGTCCAACGATCCAAGCTTCAGCGTGAGTGCCTCGTCTCTTCTTACGTGATGGCCCAGTTGCTTACAGTTTTTTTTTATTTTCTTGTCACTCCGCAGTTCAACAGTTAGAACAGCTGAAACAGCAATCTGCCAAAATTCCGGACATGTCTCGGGAGCTTACGCATCTTCGTACCCGGCTCCGCCAGGTGTCCCAAGACCTGGATAAGGTGCGGGACAACCGCGACCACCTGCGCGACTCCCACGCCCAGGCCCTTCGCCAAATCACGGATCTGGAGCGGCAGTTGCAAGAAGCCACTTCTCGGCAACAGGAGTTGCGGTCTGAGCTGTACCGGGCCCGCCAGGAGAATTCCGACGCCCATGCCATACTGGCTCGGGCGGACCGTGTTTGTCATGCCATGCTGGATAAAGAGGATCGTTTTAGGTCCTTATTGTGTGGACTTCAAAACCAGCTCGAGGCGACTCAGAGCCAGGCCGCTCCCCTTTTTCGAGCTCCTCCCGAGGTGCGGGAATCCGTCTTGTCTGTCTTGGGAATGGTGGGTCAATGGAAGACTTCTCCGCCGAACCCAACCCCGTTGCCCGCCGCAGCAGGGTCGGAACCTGAGGAACTTCCCGCCGGCTCCGACTCGCCCCTTGCCAGTCCCAACTCTTCGTCCGTCCCGGCAGGATCGCAGGGGCAAAAACGTCCGGCCGGCTCCAGCCCCCTTTTGGCTGATGCCAGCCCGCCTAAGAAGAGGAAGCAGAGCGAATCCCCACCCTCGCGCCAATGTCCTCCAGACAAGTCGGACGACGGGGAAGAGCCCGGGTCGGAGAGCGAGGACAGCCTGTTCGCGGAGCGGTCCCCTCTTCCATCCCCTCAATACACTCCCGGTAGAACCGGTCTCACTCCTAGTTCTAACTCTGAAGAGGACTCGGAATCCGAAGCGGCCGCGCCCTCTTCAGAGTCAGCGGCCGCGCCCTCTTCAGAGTCAGCGGCCGCGCCCCCTTCTGAGTCAGCGGCCGTGCCCTCTTCTGAGTCAGCGGCCGTGCCCTCTTCTGAATCAGCGGCCGTGCCCTCTTCTGAATCAGCGGCCGTGCCCTCTTCTGAACCAGCGGCCACGTCGCCTAATTCTTCTTCGGACTCGGGGCCATCCTCCCCTTCGGTTATCTATGACGATGACGAAGAAGACGAGGATTACGAGACTCAGCAAGTCAACGTTGCATTAATCCGTTCTCGCGCGGATACCCGTCGCCGCCCTTCCCGCTCCGGTAGGCGGACGACGGGTCCAGTGGGATCCGATCAGATCATAGATCTGCAGACTCCGCCGCCGGCAGGTTTTGGTTCCGGGGAACATGACCCGTCCGACCCATCCTTGCTTCCCAGCATTGTCGACGCCCCGGCCGCTCCGGTCGCGCGTAACTCGAGTTCCGACGGAGTGGCCGAGGAGAAAGTGGAAGACAACGACGATGACATCCCGGATCAGTGGTTGACCCCTCCCGACCTGAGTGACTCAGAGGAACCTCTTTCCCAGGCTCCGGCCAAACAACGACGCTCAACCCCGGCCGGGTCACGTACTACACGCCGACCCCACCGACCGGCAGCCAAGTCTAAAGTCCGGAGGAGTACTCTTCCTCTTGCGCCCTCTTTTCCCAAACTTCCGCTTCTATGGTTATCGGGAGGGCGTTTCCCCAGTGGGGCGGATCGGTCTGCCATACTGCCTTGGCCAGTCGAGCAACTGGGCAATACCAGCCTGGCTGATATCTCCAGTTCCCAACTTGCTCACTCTCTGTCCCGTCCGCATCTCTGGTTATTCCCACGATCTTACAAGGCGCCGTCTCCAAAGACTTGGGACCCTGACCTGATGAGGTCGGGCGCCATCGACACACTCATGGAGACCGAACCCTGGAAAATCTTGCACACCAAGATGCCGGATATGGGGCTTCCATCCGAGCCATGGTTCGCAGAATTCAAAGCGAGACTTCATGATTTCACCGTGGCTCACGCTCGGGCCATCTGGGAATCTACTCACTTCCTGTACATCTCGGCCGAAGACAAGCGAGCGGACGAGTCCCTCCGCAGGTACTCCCTCGCCCGTAAGAATCGTCGGGGGCGAGCTTCCGAAGCGTGGGTCCGTCTGTGTGCGTTCATCATGGCGGGTATCCGGGATGGTGAATGCGACTTGGACCTGTTTTTCTTCCCGTTCATGCTCCATCTACCAAACCGCAGGAGTGGGTATGCAGCGGAAGGAGGGACGTGGTATCCCGGCCTAGGTGCGTTGGATCAGACCACCTCTCTTTCTCAATCTTTGGCGGCCATTGACCAGCAAGATCCTTGGCGCAATCAATACCGCGCACGACCCTCCGATCACCCTGGGCTTCGGGTGACTCGGCTCCAAGGCAAGTATAGTCATCGACGGGGATGAGTAGTCGGGCTTGCTTTAATTCTTTTCTCTTTCTCTCAGTTTCTTTTCTTTTTTAATATATCCATCTGTTCTTCTTCCGTTCCCACTCCAAACATTCACCGTTGATTACCGACCGTGGTCAGTCTCGCCAGGCCTGCTCGGGGTTCCGCCTAGAGGGACCTTTTATTGCTGCAGGGCACTTCTTGGTCCGATCGGGCGTGGACGTCCTGTTCCCAGTCGCGGTCGCTATATTCCTCTTTCATAGGACGGCTGGATTCGGGCGATAGGCCCTCGTCTCTAGCGGCCGGTTTGATTATCTCCAATAGTTTGTTCATCTCCGCCAATTCGTCCAACAATCCTGGATCCGAGACGGTGAGTCCGGTCTGATCTCGCATGGCCAAGGTGGCCAGATGGTCTGCGCTGTTATTCCAGTCTCGTTTGACGTGCAGCAATTCGTGCTCCGGCCATCTCCGCAAGGCGGACATAACCCGATCATTTAACAGTCTCAGCCGCGGCGCCTTGCAATCTATCTCTCCGGTGATTTGCCGGATCACTAGGTTGGAATCACCGCATATGATGATCCGCCCCTGTGTCCGGCCAGCCAACAGATCTAGGGAAAGCAGCAATCCTCTATACTCGCTTCGTTCACCGTGATGCCAGGCGTGAAATCCGAGGCGGCCGCGATCGCCTTCCATTCGGGCAGCTTCCACAAAATGGCACTGTAGGCTCCGACCCCTTTCTTTACACTCGCCGACCCATCGAAACTCAAAACCATTAGTTCCTCCGTGGGTCCCACTGTTGGCGGCGGCAATACGATAGTTTGTCGAGGCTGCTTCCGAGGTGCGATCGCTATCAGTGTTTCCTCCACTTCTGCCCTGGGGGTAATGCTGGCAGCCAGTGTGCCCAGTATTTCCTCTTCCCCTTTAGTACACTTAATAACTTCGAGGGACCACTGAGACAACAGAGCCGCCCATCTCCCCAGCCGACCGTCAATCCCGTTCGCTGTCAAGAGCCATGATAGGGTCGACCGTCTGGAGAGTACTTTGATAGGCCGAGACACCAGCATCGTATAACACACGTCTAAGATCCGTAATAGAGCCAGAACTTCTTTATCCACCAATCCGTAATTAACTTCATTAACTTTCAGGGTCCGGCTGGTGAAGGTCACGGGACGGTACACTCCATCATGATCTTGCACGAGAGCGGCCGAGATGGCCCACTTGTTAGCGTAGATGATGACCACCGGAGTCTTATCAACATCGAAATGTTTCAGGACCGGTGTGGTCGCCATCTTCGCCTTTAACATGCCAAAAGCCACCATCGCTCGGGTTATATGATCGTCCGGGCCGGCCGCGTCGGGGTCCGGCGGCCGGTCGCTTGTCTGGGCGGACAAGGGCGCTTCCCATTGGCTGAAATACCGAAAAGGGCGCTTCCTCATTGGCTGAAATTGCCGGCCCGGCTTGCGTCTCCGCTTGCCTATCCTGCTCTCTCAGCTTATGGTAATCCACCTCCCGCAACTCATACAAGACCGCCGCATAGACTGCAAAATCCTCGATGAACCGACTGTAATAATTCAGGCTGCCCAAAAAGGATTGCATAGCCTTTAGGGATCGCGGGAAAGGCAGATTACTCAAGGACTCCAAATCCTTCGGGTTAGCCTCCAATCCGGCAATCGACACTTGATGACCCAGATAGGTCACCTTAGTCTTTCCCCAGAAACTCTTAACCACACTAATCGAAAGATTCCACTTTTCACACGTAATCATCAATTTCTCCACTTTGTCACACAGTAAATCCCAGGTAGTTGCCGTAACGAGAATGTCATCAATGTAAGACCGCCGCCCCAAAACTGAAGGTTTTGGGTCGGGGTCCGGGTCACCTTCGGCGAACACATCCCCGACCAGGGCCGGATCTTGATCCGCCTTGATCTTGAAGTGTCCGTACAGCGCGTTATCTATCAACCGTTGATAAATCTGCGGAGCATTCTTCAGACCGAACGGCATCCGGTTCCACTCGAACAACCCGAAGGGCGTCACGAATGCAGAGATCTCCCGTGCACGATCGGTCATAGAGACCACCCAGAATCCACTGGCCATGTCTAGTGAGCAATACCACAAAACTTTATCCAAGTCCTCCAGCAGTTCGTTTATCAGCGGCATCGGGTAAATCATCAGCTTAGTCAGCCGGTTCACCAGCCGGTAATCGATGCACAACCTTATATCCACCCCATTCTTCTTAATAATAATTACAATGGGCGAAGCCCATGGCGAGGTGGACGGCTGAATTATCTTGGTGGCCAGCAAACCCTTGATAAGCTCTGACAGCTTTTCCCGATATTGGGGGCGACTCTTCGGCATCTCTGTGCTACCGGCTTGGCGCCTCCCACATCAATATCACATACCGCCCCATGAGCGGCCGGAGGAAGTGCGTTCCCTGGTCCGATCAGCAGATGTCGTCTTTTCCATATAATATCCTTCAATCTGCCGATCTCTTCCGGGGTGTTCACATCCGGGTCTCCCACTTGTAGATCGTCGATAGTGACCGCTGGGGGGCAGGGGGTCACCTCAGGTAGCACCGCCATCTGCTCTTCCATGCCTTCAACGTATAGCTCGCCCCCTTCATGAATGCAGACTTGGTCGGCTTCGGCTGCTTCGGGATCTTGGTCGGCCGGCTGGGCCGATCCGCCTTCGGCTATTTCCGAATTCTGCTCGGCCGGCTGGGCCGATCCGCTTTCACTTCGGTCGTCACAACTGTCATCGGGGCTGACCGTATATGCAACTCTGCTTGGTCCTTTCTCCCGACTCTGTCGTTCGTCCGTCTCCCTCTGAGTGGGCAAAACCAGTTCCGCGATCGGGGCGTAGCTTCGATCAATACATTCGGCCGGATCTGGCGACGGCCGGCTCCGCGTCAATATTTTAGAAGGGGTCCGGTACTCGGGTTTATCCACCATCGGATTCTGGTCCTCTTCTAACTCTTCCTCTTCGCTGACCAGATCGGTGGTTGCCTGAAAAGCCAGGTTTTGCCACTCGATATAGCGTCTTGAGCCAACAGTGACATAGACCGGCCGGCGGGGCACTTTATCCTCGGCCAGCCACATTCCAATAATCACATCTTCATGCAAGGTGAGGGGTTTTTCAGAGATGTTGGTCACGCTTATGAAGTTGAGATGTCCACTCCCTTTAACCACAGTTGGTACCCAGCACTCGCCTCTTGTCAGCCATAACTTACTCCGTCGGTCGTGCGGCCGTAACATTACTTCCACCGCCTTTCCCACTGGCACCGTTACAAACTGACCTAGCTTGAGGAACGGGACGTGGGCGCCATATAAGGGCCGCCGGCCGGCCAGCTGGATCTGTACCTCGTCCGGCAACGTCAATGTTCCATGCGATAAGTCCAGCCGTATACCGGCCGGGACCATAAAATCCATGCCCAAAATTGCATCCTGCCCGGCCAACTTACCTACCCAGGCGGTAAAGTAATATACTAACGACCCAGCTAACGTAATCTTGACTCTTGTCCTTCCTTGGGTCATGTACGAACTCTCTCCAATGCCTATACTTTCCTGCCGCTTCGTCTCGTCTATCTCACACCCCACCTTACGAGCAAAAGTGGTGTCTACGATAGACACTTCTGCGCCAGAATCGAACAACATGGTAGCTTTCTGGTTATTGATTTTTCCATCCGCCTTGGCCTGCTTGAACCATTTATCCGGCGAGTGATACTTCCAATAACCTCGCGACTCGCCAGGTAAAAAGTTCAATTCCATTCGCACTTCAGACCGGGAATACTCATCCGTCCGTATACTGCTCACCAGGAAGGGGTCAGCCGTACCGGCCGGGGACCGGGTGACGTAATCGTCAAACTTACATGTATTGTCGGTTACGCTTTGCTTTGCTTCTTGATTATCCTCCTTACCGACATATGCATAGATACTAACACTAGACCGTTCGGCTCGAACCAGATTCCAACCTGGCGAGCGATCTAGTTTAACATCTTTTCCACTCCGGGCGGCAGCATTCCAGCATGCTTCGTCGGGACGTACCACTTCTTCATCTGGTTGTAGAATTCTTCAATTGGGCACAGTCCCGCCTCGTGCACCTCCCCGCAAGTCTTACACGTAAACAGGCAGTGTTCCGCCGGATGTCCCTTCCTCTCGCACTTCTTGCACGTCAGCCGCTTCCAACAGCTCCGGTCGTCATGCTTAATGGACCCACAGTGGGTACATTTGCGCCTGGGGTAATCCTGGTCAGTTCGAGCCGGAGAACCCTTCGGCTGACCGGACCCGGCTGACAGCCTGGATGGCTGACTGGCTTCTGCCGAGAAAAGGTACCGATACTGCTCCTCTTCAGACTCGCCCCAGGATCGCTGATACTCCTCTTCCAAGCTGGTCGCGTCTGACTCTCGGGCGACCATGCGGACGGCTCGGGCCGTCCTGGTAGATGGCGGCCGGCTTCCCTGATCCGCGTTAAAACGGGACTTGAAACGGCCGGTTCCAACTGCCGCCTTGGGGCCTCGCTTCTTCGCTCTTAGGTAGGTGCGCAGCGTCAATTCCAGCTCCGTGGTATTCTTCAATCGCAGTAACGCCAGCTGGTCTTCCAGCTCCCGATCGTCCAACGTGCTGATAAAATGATCCACATGTTCACGTTCACGAGCGTTTTCCGACCGGCTGGCATCTTCTTTAACTGGGATATCCGCCGTTATGTCAGCGAAATTTAAGCGATGAAGATACTCCAGGGGGGGGTCTCATCCGCCCGCTTCTTGGTGTGGAAATATTGACGCGCCACCAATGTTCCAGATCCGCAGTATTGTTCTTCGAACGCACCGGCCAATTTCTTCCAGTTTCCTTGGATTTCCCGAGTGAGCTGTTGGATCCAGTTTTCGCTGGAGCTTTCATCAAATCCCCATAGATCAGGCATTTCTCATAGTCCGACGTCCGGTCTCTGAGAAATGCCGACTTCGTCTTGCTCAGCCATCCTCGGGCTTGGTCCTCGTCCGTGTCTCGTCCGGTGAAGTCTTTTAGCTCGGACGTGGCAGACATTCGCACCCTCGTGATAGCTCCCGAATCCGCATCAAACGCTTGGGCCGAGGCCATGTGGGCTCGGCGAGCCATCCCCAGGTCCAGGTCATCCGGATCGTAATGGTACTTGGCCGACTTGACGGATTCCATATCCACGTCGCTGAGAGACAGCTTCCTATTCGTTGGCCGACGTCCGGTCCGGCGACCTGTCTGGCGGCTCGGCGGGCGGCATGGGGGTCACTCTGCTTGGACTGCACCGACTCCATGTCTTCGTCACTCGGCTCCCTCGCATAGTACTGGACCGGTTCGGACGCCTGAGTTCCACGACGAGCTGGCTGGTCCGGTGACTTCGGACTGCCGCGGCTGGCGCTCAGCCGACGCGGTGCTCTTCCGGTATCGCTCCATCATCGCCGAGAACATGTTTCGCAGGTGATCCGGCACCTGAGGGGCGACTTGAGGGGTGGCCGGGCTGCCAGATTGACGTTCCTTTTTGATCCGCCCATCCGCGTCTTCGTCTTCCTCCTTCGGTTCTGGATCCGCCGTCGCCGTCCGCCAGGCCTGTACGCTGTACTGGCTGGTTTTCTTCCGCTCGGGTGTATCCGGATCCTCACGCCTCCAAGCCTCACGGCCGTCGCCACACGCGCTGCTCCCCTTGGGCCAAGCGTCATACGGGTGATACGCACCGATGATTCGGATGAGGCCGCTTCCGAAGCGGGTGTATCCCGGCCATTCTGCTTGCTGCCGGCGGCGAGCAGCCCACTAGCGGTACCAAGCGGTCATGCAGTGCGCTGGACGCCTCCTTCAACTTGTCCACCTTCAGATCAAACAGTTCGTTTGGATCAAACACGCCGGTATTAATGCCGGCTTGTTTGAGTTGATCGAATAGCCCCCTAATAAGGGACACGTCGGCATCTGAGAGAGTTGGGGGATAGACGGGACCTTTCACTCCGCCTATGATCTTCGGCCGTGGTTTTTTCAGCACCTTATCCGTCCGCAAGAACTGCCCCAACTCGTGAAGATGGAAAGCACGCACCAAGTCTGTATCTGTTGATAGGCCGTCCTGTTTTTCTTCTTCTTCTTCGAAACGCCGCATCTTTGCGGGTTGGATAATCCGATTCCTGCCA
>MIQA02004664.1:0-23161 GCA_001887855.2 Sclerospora graminicola | reverse complement strand
GAGACGCGAACACCCACGGGGGTCCCAGACGACTGACTATCGGAGGTGGTACTCCGTCCATCCGAGTCAAGATCCGATCCGGCATCCGGCCGGCTGGATCGGTCACTTCCATCCGCTTGATCGTGACTGCTCGGATGTTGCATGTTGAAAGCTCACCTTGTGTACCCGTCAGTACTGGGTGGTTAGCTCTCTTGATGGACCCTAGGGCGAAAAGTGTAAATCCGTCCAATAGGGAGATGAGGTGTAGGACTAGGGGTAGCTCCTGGGCGGAAATCGTCACCGGGGAGCTCGTCTGGCAATATACTTGAAGTTTGTATAGTGCCGGCTGGGCCGAGAATAGTCGATCGGCCAGCTAAACCAATAAGACACTTGAAGTTTGTATAGTGCCGGCTGGACCGAGAATAATCAATCGGCCAGCTAAACCAATAACAATGAAGGGCGAATCCAAATGTGTGTGTGAGGCAGATACAACTCCACACTCTTCCATAGAAGGCCAAAATGTCACCACTTCCCAATACTTAATACCGTGTTCAAAACACGGGCGACTTGAGGTGAGTATACGAAGTCGCCGCGACTCCTGGTCAGGGGACTTCCGGTGGGTTACTTTAACCTTCCCGGGTAAACCAATAACAGCAAGAGGGGACATTGTTAGCTGATTTTTATGGTCGTTAATGGGTTATAACAGAATATCGTAATGACCATTTAGTGGCACCATTCAATTGGCCAATATTACGTCATATTATTGGCCAACCACCTTGAGTGGGGTGTGATGTAATGGGGTGCCATTACACCAGTGATATTTAAGTTGAAATATCACAGTTCAATTTCAGACTTAAAGTCTGAAATGCGAATATTGGATTATAAGTTGTTATAAACCACCCTGACAACAGATTCTGATATAATTATCGAACCTAACAAGATATCTAATTATAAGGATATCATTAGATCAGTTTTACACTACATGTTACTATGATTAGTCTAGGTCTAATTATACTAGTTAGCTCTTAACCATTCACAAATATATTCACTCTTAAACTTACCTTCTTCTAGACACGTGGCTTAGATAAATATTCATATATATATATATATATTATATATATATCTAAGAGATTATTAATTAAATAGTCTACACTAACGTTTATTTTAATTAACTATAGAGGAGCAAATTACTTTGGTCCTGATTAATTTCACGCTTCCTCACTTGCAATTTCACAGTGTGAGCCTGTAACAGCAAGCCTGTTATAGTCATCGCACTTTTCTCTACCCTCATGGTATTTCTTCTCACGGCCTTACATTTCTCTACACATGTACCGGAAACTTTTCTTCTGCAAGAAATACCAGATTGCGGAGCTTTTTGCAGATCACCTGGTAAAAATTCTTTTTGTTTTCTTTACCGAGTATCTTTGGGTTGTGCTGCGCCTTCCCATTTGCGCAAGTTTAACTTCGTCACAACTAACTGTGCAAAATTCACGCATAACACCTTTTTTTTCCTTAGGTACGATTACCTCCCACATTGCATTGCCTATTTTTCCCACTTTGATTAAAACCTAAAATTGCTAAAACCTTAAATTCCCACTTTGAATCAATCTAGATCCCAGTTTGACCTCAAAATCGTCTAGGCGTGGCTATGGTAAATTCTGAACAAAGTTATTTTCGACGGAGGACGAAAACTCCGGAGGAAATTGTGGTGTTTATTTGGGTCCAAGTAAGGGCACAATTAGACATGGTAGCAACGTATGAACGTCGAAGGACGAACACACGTGAAGAAGGGATGAGAATGCAGTTATATTCAGTGCATGCTCGACTCAATTCCAGCACCGCTTCAAGTAGCGAGCAGTTGTCATACTGTGACCACTCAACCTAATACCAAGCCTGAGCCGACTTTTGTCTCCCGGGTGCGATCTTATATAGTTGTTTAATTGCAGTCTATTTAGTACTTAACTATTAGCTACAATAAATTCAGTTAAAGCAATATCTAATCCTTGCGTTGGCCCTGATGAAATCTCTTCCTGCATAAAAGGTAAATGTTCCAGTTGTTCATCACTTGACCTGTCAAGAACTTTTCTTGCATACATTCCAATCCGATCTGAAGTCGTATCCCCCGCTGTCTTGTCGCGACTCGCTTGCGTTCGTAATAGGCCACCGCCAACAACTGTTTCGTTATTTTGGCCCATGTCATCTGTAACTGTTCCTGTGCACTTCGTCTGACGCCTTTATGCACCACTTGAAATATCCATAACCACGTTACCCCTAGCGAACATATTCCTCTCCACACTCGATCCATCGCCGTCTTACACTCCGCTGCTAGTTTCCCACACCGCACTTTTAGACGTCTTTGTAGTGATTCCGACAGCTCTGGTGCTCGTCTCCGCGCAATACACCGTCGGTATTGTTCTAAAACAGCTGCGTCTGTGCGACGTCCGTTCCAGCAAGTTATTAGTCTGGACCAAAGTTGCTTGGCCCGACTGCACCCCCACACAATATGTGTGACCCCTTTCCCGGGTGTTTGACACTGGTCATCCAGTACACACCCTCCTTGCGAATTATATCCATCGTAATAGACATTAAGTTGGAACGTCGCTGTTCTGTAAATGCACCACAGTTGGTAATCCGAAAGCATATTATCATGCCGCCAGAGCTCTGTCGGAGATTGCTCCTGTACGTTCAGGTTCCAGCAGGATTCAGCTCTCCTTTTGGTCCATCTGTCCCGCACTTGTGCTAACGCGGTGGTCAAAGCTTGGTAGTAGACTCTGCGAAATGTCCTTCTTAGCCAACTTTTTACTGACTGAAATTTTACCCCTTCCTGCACTGTCCAGGGGAAATTTATGCAGACTTGGTTGTGCCGCAAAGACTAGCCCTGTCGTTCGTTGATATCTCTCTTCCGCTGCTTTTACGCTGCTCTTGTTCTGGCGTCCGTGTGTCGGTTCAGTCTCGTCCCAGTAAATCCCATCTTCTCGTTGTCTGAAAAACCACTCTTGACCTGTCTGTTGACTCTGTCCAGTGATACACCTTGGTAATCCTGCACTCCACTTAACGTCCTCCCAGTGAACCTGTGTGTATAGTAGTTGAAGTTTGCCAGCCGCGCCTAACTCTTCGCCTATCTCCACTCTCGGCGAACACAAGATGACACAAAGGAGCCACCTTCCAATTTTCCTGCGCGAGTGACTTACTCCTCCAATGCCTTGCACAGTCCATTGAAAAGTAGAACGCGCCACTTTCTTGATGTGCAAATCTCGTATTGTTTCTCTCGGTATGCGCGCATATTTACCCGCAGATAGAACAGCTGCATTTGCTTCTATTATCCACGGGTTGTCATACCATACGAACGTTCCCCAAAATGCTCTGAGCGCTTGTATCCCCAACCCATGCCAATTGATTGACTCAACCTCCGCATGTACATGAACTTGATCGCCCGGCAACAGTATTTTCGTCGAATTGGAGAGCTGTGTGCGACATTTCGTCTGTAAATTAGCAAAGTTGCTAGTAACGTACCTCTGTAACTGTATCATATCCTCTGGAGATGGCCCTAAGTATCGGGATAAATGATGCTGCACTGTGGACATCTTTTGTCCTCTCCCTCGAGTTGTTCGCCGACTGTGAGCCCTACACGGAGAAATCCATACATTAGTACTACCCGGCCTAATCATATTACACCAGTTTCGCCAAGGCTTGCGTATATCGGTCCTTCGGTTCTAGCAACCACATTGTTGCCTCCTTTACTGCCATCGTATGAATTGCCACAGGAATCGAGATTAGTCCTAATCCTCCAGCCTTTCGTGAGATGAACAGGAGATGCGGTGAAATTTTGTGTCTGCTCCGTTCGTTCGACATCTGGTTACTCCAGATAAATCTCTTCTGCAAGTGAATCAAATCCTTGTACGTCTGATCATCCGGTTCAAATGCCTTGGCAGTAAACAAAATTGCTGGTATGGCTATCGCGTTAAACAACGTGACTCGTTCCATCACCGACGTCCCACACTTCGTCGCAGTGAGTAGCCGTCTTTTCAGTGCCCGAATTCGCTCCGCCCAGTTTGCTTCTGTGAGGTTGTGCTTTCACACTTGGTAACCTAGGTATCGTACTGTGTCATCCTCCTTGACTAATGGAATCCCACAACTGACTAACCGTTGGGATACTTTTCCAAAGGTGAGAATATGACTCTTTGCAGGTTGCATTTCCAAACCTGATAATTTACCAAACTTTCCAAGAATTGTCATTGCCGTGTCCAGTTGATCCTCTTTTGAGAAAAAAATCGTGGAGTCATCCACAAAGGCTGTGAAGGTGTGAGTCCGTCTCGAAACATCCCCTTTGATCGTAAACGCGTGAATCTCTGGGTGTTGATCTATCGCCATCCCCAAAGGCTCCACTGCTAAAATGAAAATGAACAATAAGGGTGCCAGCGGGCACCCTTGTCGTATGCCCGATGTCACCAACAGTGGTTTTGACAGTTATCCATTTACCAAAAACCTTGCTGAAGTGCCGTGATGCAAAGCCTGTACCAACGCAATGAATCTCACCGAAAAACCAAAACACGCTAACGTTTCCATCAAATAGTTTCTGTCCACTGTATCATACGCTTTCGAAAATCCACTAGTAAAATTCCACCACAGTCTTGTTGGGTCCTCTGTCCATTGTCCTGCTGCTGCTTGAGTAGTTCTAACATCATCACCACGGCACGGTCCATCCTCCTTCCGTGCACGAAACCTTGTTGAGAGTCACCTATAAGTCGTCCAAGAAATTTCTGTAATCGCATCACTAGGATCTTCGCGAAAATCTTGTAGCTGGTCTGGAGCAACGAGATCGGTCGGTAATCCATCGCGTTGGATGACTCGCCTTTTTTCTTGAGCGGGATAATCACCGCTTCCAAGAATGAATCTGGTGGCGCCGCCCCTTGGAGAACGTCATTATACACTTTCACCAGGTCCGGAGTGATATCTTCTGCAAAGTCCTTGAAGAAATCATTGTTTAGTCCGTCCGGCCCTCCTGCTTTACGCCTGTCTAACGTCTTGATCGCAAACTTAATGTCTTCTGCCTCTATTGGATCCATCAAACTGGCATTTTCGGCACTAGATACCTGTCTTTCTGCCCAGTTCGGTACCAACTCATGCAGCATCCTCTGAACGTCCTTTTTTCCACCTTCCTATGGACTCTGCTTAAAATGTGTTTCCACGTCCAGGCGAATTTGTCCGGTATGGAAAGGTCCTCTGTAAGGTCGGGGTGTGAATCTTGGATAGTGATCTGTTCCACCCTTTGGTCCTTCTCCCATGTCGCTGTGCGCTGAAAAAGCCATCGAATATTTTCGTTAGATCGACATAGCTTTTTCGCAATCCTTACCTGATTAAAACATGTCACTTCGTTTTCTGCAATTCGCAAAATCTGTTCTCGACAGGTTGTGCGACTGAAAAGCGCTTGCTCCAGGAGTTTCGCGTGTTGTCTCCTTCGTTGCGCCACTCTTTTGCTGACTCTGATTATCGCCGCCACCCAGGAGTCTTTTAACTCCTCCCAATGTGCCGCACCTGCGTAATCCGCCTTCAAACTTGCTCCCATTACTGCTCTTATCTCCTCTTGGACTTTAACTCCCCAGGTTCCTCGAATTGGGTATTGCAAACGGAAGTGGTGATTTCTCGTATCCTTCATCCTTTCCTGCTGTTCACAGAGATGCATCTCCACTTGTTCATGATCGGATGGTACCCCAGGTTGGCTAGTCCGTACCTGTTTAACCCACGTATACTGCTCTTCCGAAATGTATAGCCGATCGATTCTACTCGCAGATTCACCTCACCAGAATGTATACTCCTGAAAATCTGCAATTTCCTCCGTTCTCCAGGCCGGAAATTGCACTAAAGCTGCATCCTGTAATTTCCACGCGTAAATGATTCTTGACATTTCTGGACATTCCGTGGTTCTTCTTCTTCTTGTTGGCCCAGTCCGATCCAAAATAGGCGCCCCCACGCAATTAAAATCTCCACCGAAAACCACCTTTGAATGTTGTTGCAACTTCCACACTTCTATGCTCTTGTAAAATGTTCCTCGTTCCTTATCCCCAAGTGATAGCGCGTAGATGTTGATGCATTTCCACTCATTCAACTCGATTCCCATGATTCGATCTGTCCACCGCCTTGTCTTCCATGCTCTTGCTTTCACCCCCGTCCTTGGTGTTAGCAAGATACCGACTCCTTCGATCTTCTGCTTTGCGATGCTCCAGAAAGCCAAACTATGATCTCCATCGAAATGATTCCACATACGTTCCCATTGGTGTGTCAGTTCTTGTGCTTCATCGCTACTAGTTATGTGGGTTTCTTGGATGAAAATGCAATCTGGTCGTGTCTTCTTTGGGATGTTCCGCCATGATTGTAACCACGCTAGTCTAGTCCCCATCGAAAACCCTCGTACATTTTGTGTAATCACGCGAAAGTTCGTGACCCCATGTGTTCCTTCTGTCCCGTGGATTCTCAGCTCATGCGTTTCTGTATCACTCACCGTTTTCCTACTGTAACAATCCATTCCGGCGTACATCTCGTTAATTCGATCCTCTTCCGTGTCTTCTCGTAGCGTGCCCTCAGTAACAATGGGGCGCTAGCGCCCCTCTCTGATTTAGTATCGCTGTGTTGTCCATATCTACCTGTTCTGGCTCCCTATCGGACATAGAAACGTTGGTTATAGATGAGAGGAAATATTGGGTAATATCCTTCCACACAGCTCCATCATCCTCGTCTAAACGCTGAGCCAAAGCTTGAAAATGGGGCTCTCGCGCTCTCACCAACTGAAACCGTCGAATCTTGACCCATATTGGGTCCGTCGGTAGTGCCGTTTCGCCCGTAACTGCTGCCAACTGTTTACAATACACGTGAGCACACAGTGACGTTAGAGCGAAGGTGACATGTTTATGTGGTCCACACAGCTTCCATAGCGCGTTATTCCCATAATTGTGTCTCTTGAGCGTTTTCCAATGTTGACTACTCGCTCTCAACGCTTGTCTTTGATTTTCCCTTGGCAGCATGCTTACTCTGTGAGCCCAGTCCTTGAGGAACCTCTCTACTTCTGGCTGTGTTCCGGCCGACGTGCTCAGGGATATCATGGCGTCCCAATACTGCGCTCTCCAATCTCTTGCCAATTCAACGATTACCGCATTTCCCATTCTGGCAATTACTATATGGGGATTGTCACAGAACTCCAGGAGTTGAACCAGGGCAAGACGGTCTTTTTTGCCGCCTTCAACCATTCTCCCTCAGACGCGGTAAAAGTCGGAAAAGGTACGTCTTGTTGATAAGGCCATACCTGAGCCATCGAATTCCACACTTGTTCTTCTATGCTCTCCCCATCTTCTGTATGCACCACGTCCATCTACTCCGGCTGCCCTGTGGCAAATAATTCGCGCTTGACTGTATCTGTAGTTGCTGTCCCTTCCTCTTGAGTCGTTGTATAGGCTGCCTCAACTGCTCTCTTTTTTCGTGTCCTCTGTTGCTCTGCGTCTTTTATGTCGTCGCCAGCCACTTCCCCGTTTTCCGTATCCGAGCCCCTCTCCTTCATATCCTGCGTGTGTCCTTGTCCTTTCTGCTGCTCAATCGACAGCGTTCCTACCGTGATCGTGTGCCATTCCCATATTGTCTGCTCCGAAATGTTATACGTTCTTGCCACGCATTGTCGTACTGCCGCATCTCTGATGTCCGCTCGCAACAGTTCCTCCTGGCGGTGGTCGGGTAAATACGTGACTGTCTCCACTAAGAACTTAAGCAATTCCTTCTGTCTCGTGTCGTTCCAGCTTAAGAGCTGCTCCACTTGTGCCCTGATGAACTGCCCCGTTGTCAAATCCTTTGACATGCTCACTAACGTTCCTCCTACTTCCTGTTGCTGCTCGTCTGACTTGTGTTCATCGTCTTCTCTGGTTCGTTTATTATTGATGCCTCTGGCGTCCGAATCTGACATCTCTACGTCCGGTTTGTCTGTTTCCCCGTTCTCTGTCTCTTCTTTTGTTCGCCACCCGTGCACGTACGCTTGGTAATGAATGTTTTGAAAGTGAATTACTAATGGTAACTTACCTTTCCCTTCCTTTACCTCTTCTTTCAACGATATCACTTCTTTAATGCATTGCCCAAGCGAGATTGGAAATTCGCCGCACGTTGCGAATTTCTTCCTTTGTTGAACTCGTATTTCCGGCGCAAAGTGAATCGCTCCTGGCTTCCCACTGACTTCATCCACACTTATGACGAAAATATGTCGTTGCAGGAGTGTCCCTAGACAAATTAGCGTGTCATTGCTTCCCCAATTTTGGCTACTTACCGTTGCGTCCAGTTTAGATGAGCTGTTTGCGTAATCCTGTAAGTACTTCTTGAACTCTTCCTCCGATTGCTTCGCCGCCATTTTGTCATATCCCCTTCCTAAGCTACGCAGTGTCTGTTTCCGCACGCCAGCTGGGAACTTCGCTTTAAAATCCATAAGCCCTCTCGCGGCGCATCCCTTCTTGATACCTGCGGCTGCTTGTTTCAGAATCGTTGGACTGTCTTCTAATGAAGAGTTGAATAATGCCTGTACTATACTATACGCCTGGCAATTTCCTGTCGATGGCGTCAGTACCTGTTGTAGCCCCATTGCCAATATCGCGTCATTGAGATTGTATTCCGTGTCACCCAGGTTCTGTGCTTGTTCCCAATTGAATGGGTGAAGAGGTCCTTCCTTATGAGTAAGTGTCTTCATAATGTTTCCTATTTCTGCCTTGACTTGTGCCTCCACGATAAGGAGATCTGTGTTTTCCTGTTGCCGCCCTAGCGTGCTTGTTTTCACTTTCGATTTGGTTGGGCCATCCTTTATTCCTGAGCTGATTTTTTTTGAACCGGTTTTTTTTCGGTTCCGGTTCAGTTTTTATCTTTAAAACCGATTCCTTATCCGGTTTTGCAACTACTGACCGCAGTACCCTCTTGGCGGTATTCTGGGATATTACCTTTTCCTTCTGTGTTAACGGTTGGTCCTGCGTACCACGCTCCGTCCCATCTTGAACCTGATCATTCTTTACAACCGTCACCCCATTTTTCTTTTTCTTAACCACCATCCAGTCTCCTTCAAGCTCCGCTTTCTCTGTCCGCTGCTCCGCCTTCTCTGTGGGTGGGCCTTCCCGTCCAGCCGTCTCTGATGTGGGGGCCGGAGGCTGTTCCTTCTTCGTCTGCAAGTTTCCTGTCTCCGCTTCGTTATCCCTATCGCTGGCTGCCTTCTTTTCTGCCTGCTCCTTCTGTCGCCTAGTTCGCATCAAGGCATCCTGTTCTTCGCAATTTTCCCGTACCTCTTTCATTAGCGTCTCCATGCTGTCGAATATTGGGTCCGGCGTATCGATTAACTCCGCCTCTTCTACTGTCACGGTAAGGCAATTTTCTCCAAATAATTTTTTTTGCGTGACTGAACAACCTCTTATTTGATGCCCTGCTTCTCCACAGCGTAAACAATGAAGCTTTCCCCGCGTACCTGGATGCTCTAATGTGAGTATGTGCTCGCACCAGATTAAGCGTGAAATGTTGCGTAGTTGTTTCGGACATCCACTGGCCGCAATAACAATCTCCCAGTCCAGCGATGTTGCGGACAGAGGTCCCCCTGAGTCAAGTTCTTCAAATCGGAAGTCAACTGTGATTACCGACTGGAGATATCCGTGCAGTCTCATGATGTCTATGTTTCGCGTCACGTTTCTCAGTATGATGGAGTAATCCGGTCTGAACCCCATTCCCGAGCTCGCACTGGAAATCTTCCTGGACCAGACCGGTTCTTCCACATTTTCTTTGGCATGTAAGTTTTTTAATCGATGAAGCGCTTTGTGATAGGGCACACTGATTGTCTCGTACCTTTTTGCTATGTCCCGAGTTAGGAAATGCAAATGTAAACAGTGGTCAGATTGATTGTAACTTATAGATTTGACCTTCGATAGCATTTCCCACAGACGATCGTTTGCAAGCCCTCGTGCTGTTGCCGCAGTCGAGATACTTTGTTGAAGGCTCTTCGTGCTTTGAAAAGCCTTTTTGATTGCCGCTTCTCCTTGTAAGTCCATAATTAGACACCCTTCCACTCTTACCCTAATCGTTAAAATTAACCGTAAACGATCATTCGATGTCATAATTTGGCGTAAAATTGTGGTAAAGTCCTCGATAAAATCGTTCCTTCCGCCAAACCTTTTACTATTTGCCATTCCTCCTGGCTACCATCTCTAATTTGCTGTTTATCCTTGCCATTCCACTCCTTCTCACAAACTTTAGTGAGTATTGCAATACGGTCCGGCGAGAAGACTTCAGGGTTAAAAAGGTATGTTGTGTTTCAAGCCGTTTTCTTGACTGTCTCCGTTTGTTTACCTGTGACTTTATGCAGACATCCTTCTAGCACACTCGGACCCTTCACCGCTACTTCCACCTGACAGCTACCTACCTTACGCGCCAGTATAGTGACTAGCGGCTTGTTAAGCTTAATCGCTAAATTCCAGGCATCCATCGCCTTTTGAAACCATACCTTCCAACTTAAATTATGCTTAACTACCAAAATTCAAATAGGTCAATCAGCCGTTCCAATTCCGGATTTGTCAGGTCTAACTCCTTCCCACCCGCTTGTTTTCCACTCCTTGTAGAACGTTTTAAGAAGTGCATAGATCCTCTGAACAATTGGTGGGTCAGGTCCAGCCACGTTTGTAATCGTGGTCTGGACTGTTCTGCCTCCTTCAGTGTGTGAAAAAGGACAAGAGCCAGTTCTTCCGGAGTATTAGTTTTCGTAGGTGGCAGCTGCTTCTCGCGTTCTACCTCCCCTGACTCTCTCTCCCCTTGGTCTACGACCTTTTCCATCTCAGACCCTCCCTGCGTGATTTCCATCTTAGTTTCCTCCGTGAGATCAATCACCGTTTTCTCACTGTCCTCTCTCATAGTAACTATCACGCTCACATTTTCCGCCATACTGCCCTCCTCCTCAGGCGATACTGGGACGATCTCATCAATATCCTCGCTTTTCTGCCCTTCTTGCTCCCCAGGAGGTCGTTTTTCTCCTTCACTCCCCCCTCCAGTAGGCTTATCCGGTGGTTTTCTTTCCTCTCCGGGGTTGCCTCCTGGAGGAAACATTTCTTAAACGTACTTGCGTAGAAAGTTTGTCGTGCAAGCCCAGATCCTCACTCTACCTTTGCTGGGTAGGTGGGGTCTATGCGACAAAATCGGGACTGTGTACTGGATATCGTGGTCACACATTAAACCCGGTGATGAAGGGTATGTTTGTTATCACGTATAAAAGGTGTTCTTACGGATCACTTATTTTATTTTTTTCGAAAAGGTTGCTCTAAACGTATTTCCAAGGAATTTCAAATAGTGAGATTGGTTTGTTGTCTTCTTTACATCTACATTTGTATACACTGTAGGAAAGCGAGCTACTTCAGTGTCAATGAATTTAAGCCGATTGCGTCATACTGTAAATAATAGAGTGCGCTCTGCATGACTACTCACTCACTGCCGATGGTGTCGGTACTTTTAAGGCTCTTGCAGCGTGTTTGCGAAGACGTGGAGATTTTTTCATGAGGGAGCAATCTAGATCAAGGAAATAAATGCACAGCGGCTCAAAAACTTAACAAGTGGCAGTTTTGATATGATTAAATTGTGTACTGTCAATTCAAAATAAAATTTAGAAGGTTTTGGATCGCCATTTACCACAATAGAATCGTGCTCTACTTGTTTAGTCGTTCGCGTCTTACTAACGTTTTGGCTGTGGTCGCTCTTATTGACGTGTATGTACCCCCAGAAACTTTCGACCCCCGGGCATTTTGTGACAGAGGTTGGAATACGGAAATGAGAGTTTTACCAAGTAGAGATAACAACAAATTGAGTGACGTTGGAAGCATCGGGAGGGGTATCTAGGTATCACGTATGAGTTTTTTCTTCATGGAGATATGAACAGCCCGTTTCATGCAAAATAAGCATTTGTGACACCCCCATGACTCTACTTCAGAAGAATATTTAGCCAGCTGCCGGCGATTCCAGTGAGTATGTTGCAGTTATGGATTTGCGCCTCTGCTCACATAGATTACGGCTACATGGAAGGGATGATAAAGGGTCATATCAAAAGATCCGCGCGCTTGACGCATTTGAACACAAAGGTGTCGATGGATACGATTCGTTTGATGAATGCGATGCAACCCACAATCAAGCAAACACGTTATATTCGAAGTTTTTTTCTAGTTTCGATGAATTTGGCTGTTGTAGCTCTTTGCCTATGCATTATGTATCACCAGAGCTAAGTCGTGTTCTACCGTCATTCTCTCCGAGTCACTGTCTAAAACGTTGAATTCGCGGTACTCAGGCGAAGCATCTCTTCTTCTTATGGAGTGGCTTCAGAATCAACTTATTGCCGACGTTGATCAGTAGGTTGTGGAGGACAGCAACAGCCATGATCAATTTTTCATCTGTCAGGTACTATTTTGTGATTAGTGACGCCATATAGAACTTTGAAACGCTTCTTGAGACGGCCAAACGCGCACTTCACTAGAATTCGTGCTGTTGATAAATGAAGTTAAAGCTACTCATCATCGCAAGTTAGACAAATGTTCGCTATGACTGACGATGTAACTGTACCAATGCTGCTTGTTCGTGAGCGTTTTGCCACTGCGTTCATCAAATAGAACCAGCATGAAAGGCAGCAACTTGAAACCCGAATCGGCAAGCCAATTCATACCAGGTGGCTGAGGAAGCGAGCGTTTAATCCGAGAGTGGTCGACCGATTCCACATTGACTGATCCAAGTTGCTCCCGGTGAAGACGTCAAGAAATCTAAACCGCATTCTGTTGTCACAAAGCCAAAAAACAGTTGTAGGAAGGCTTGACCGTTAAAGCCCTATGTTCGAATGGTATACTGTCAGTGTCAGGGGAATCGAACCTCCGGAAAGTGATCATCACGTTCCTTCCATCGTATGATGCGGGAGGGTTTATTACCTCATCCTCATGTCTTCGGCAAGACGCTCACGCTAGGCGATATATCTGCCGGCTGCAGTCCGTGGCATGACGGTCCAGAAATTCGACATCACGGTGATGTCTTCTAATCTTAAGGCAGGAAGCAATCGACCTTCAAGCTGACTCTTAATCGCACCAATTGTCGATTAACACGAGGCAAAATTAAAGCGTGATGAGTAGGTCGTTTGGCAGATTGTCGTGCTCCATGGTGACGATGTCTTTGCTATTTGGAATTATGGCACACTCAGGATCCGGGCGTCCAGGGTAATCTCAACTGAGCGACCCCTATCAGGCACAAAATTGCTTTACCCCCGCCAATAACCTTCTCCACTCTTTCAAACCCACCCCTGGAGGGTGTTACTCGGAAATCAACATTTCGTTTGCCTGGGACTGCACATGCAACATTCTCGCCACCAGGCATTAAAACCCAGATGGTTATGTCGTTTGAGCATCACTCTTAGTCGATGCTCAACGTCAAGATAATGCAGGCTCCCGAACTTGCGGTGCAACTAGAGGCTCAAGTCGCACCTTCGTTCGCTGTAATGGGCTGTCACTACATAATGATATTTAACTCGAAATATTATAATTCAATTTCAAACTTTACTGTCTGAAATGAGAATATTGGATTGTAAGTTATAATGACCCACAAGGAAATACGATTCGGGTAAAACTCTCGAATCCAAAAGGGGATCTAATACATATTTACGAGCAATTTTAGATTAGATTTATATTGCATCTTTGTATATTTGTTTGGACTTAATTAACTCTAAATCACCCAAAATATATTCACTTTTAAATCTACCGTCTAGCGGCTAAGTTCTTATAATATAAATAGACACTAAATTAGTTGAAAGCAATAGTCTTGATTTGTTTAAATAGCAATCTAACTTGTTCTTTACCTAATTGCACGCTTCCTCACTGCAATTTACAGTGGTGCCGGTAACCACTAGCTTGTTACATAAATGTGGTGGGAGAGATAATATTCCGGGATCGCGCTTTAGCGAGCGAAGAAAGAAACCGAAGCAGCGCAACAACATTCACAATGGCTAGAAGCTCAAGTGGCTGAAAAGACCAAGACCGTGCAGGATTTACGACAAAAAGTGGCAAAAACGCACGCACGAGTTCAAAGATATTAATGTTCGCAGTACCGAGGAGCTGACGTTGGTAAACCGACAGTATATAAAGCGCTCGTGGGGAGAACAAACAGCTAGAAGGAGCATTGGTCACGAGCAACGAAGCACTGAAAGAACTCCAATCTTCAAACCTGCACGACGAAGAAGCACTCGATAATGAATAAATACTCAGCGTCGACTCGTGCAATTGTATACAGAATCTGCAGGTGAAGCTAATGCTCGCATTTGCGTCAATTTGCGTGGGTGCCAAAACCTTCAAAGCTTCCATGGCCAATGCGGCTGCGTCCACTGCGTCCAGCATCAATCAAGGTACGTAACTCAACTTTTCCTTCAACGTCTAGCCTTATTTGTTGTTAATCCGCCATTTCTATGGTCGTCGGTTCGTCAAGGCCTGAACACATTTGTTGACTAATGCTTGTTTTTTGTACATCCAACTGATTAGAACATTTGCTCCGTGAGTTAGAAAACAAATACCCTAAAATGCATGTCATAGGCGACTGTCACTCATAGGCGGGGCCTTCTATTAAGAGTTACACATCAGTTTTTACGCAAATCGTAAAAGCTATATTACCTTAACTTACTTTAGGAATAATCCTAGTGATCCGAATTTAGGTTCGAGTCATCCTGATAATTGCGCGTCCTCTCATATCGAGACACGCGGAGGTAACCTAAGCTAGCCTTTGGTCAGACAGTGCTTCTACGTGTGGATTCACTCGGTACACACTTCGAACCCCACGTCACTTATAAGTTTAGTGTTTTACACATATGTTTAGGTATTTTACAAATAATTTTTGGTAGCCCCCTGTGTCTTTTACGAGTGCTTGTCATAGGCGACCACAGCAATTTCGACAGGTTTTTGTAGTACCGTGGAAACATAGGTGCCGCCTTTGAAATGCATATTACGATAGTTTAGTTCATAAAATGAGTTCTTGGTCGCTTTTTTCTCTGCTGCCCTCGCAGCAGAGAAAAAAACGACCGATAAGTAAAAAAACAATTCTCCCACTTAAGTTAGTTGGGTGCTAATAAATGATGGTTAATTATTACAGCAGCAAATGATTGGCAATTCGCCACTGGAAAATTCAATTTCAATGGGTTTTACGATCACCTTAAGGTGAAGGCGGAAGTAATTTGTGTGTGTTTTTGGCGCTCACGGTATGCAAATATGTACAGACGCTAGTGGCGTGAGTGGTTGACGATCCCTGATTCCCGGCGTCCAGACAAGCAAAGACGACATGTTCTCCGACTACGCGAAGCAATTTTTGCCGGTGTTTAACATTCACGTTACTGTTAGTATATTGCTACCCATGAAATAATTTACTTGTTACACGAAGCAGGGCTAATTTTGCATGCACCGTCTACTCCCAAAAAGGGAATCGGAGCACGTGCTTCAGGGCCCTACGCTATAAACATCAGGTGAAACTGCTATATGTGATTATGTGGATCCAGTATCACTCACCTTTTGAAATATTGTTACAGGACGAGGCAGCGTCGCTATTAGGATAGCATTAAGATGCACGCCAATCGATGATGCTTTCGTTTATTGCTTGCTCACAATGCGGAATTCCATCTGAACCTACATCTTACCGCCGATGCCAGAAATGGAAGAGATAAATCCTACTTCCTACGGTCGCCTTGCCGTCGCTACGCTTTGATCAACCACTCCTAAAAAGGTGGAGTCGTCTTGTCATATTTGGAAGCGATAGAGGGAAAAGACCGGTAGCCCAAAACTCAGCGACGCAATTTTTCCCAGCAGTGATTGGGCCCACGCAGCGCTTTCAATTCTCCTTACTGCTTCCTTGTTCACAGAGTTAGAATCTTAAGTTCCAAATGACAGAAGTGTGTTTAAAATTTACATACGAACCAAAAAATGACGTACCCCGTGTCGAGCATATGCGATCGGACCATTGCGCAGATTCTCTTCTTGAAGGCCGAAAACACAGCAATGTCGAGAGGCAGCAAAAGGTGGGTTGTGTTGGTGAGTAGCCGCCGACCAATTGTATACCTTGAGTTTCTCCTTTCTCTACCAAATCGACAGGCAAGTGCGATAGGTGCCCGTCAAAAAGAAGAAGAAGAGGCCGGGGTAGTAATTTAGGCATAGAGCTTGAAAACATTCCCACCCATCTCATGAAGACAGATCTGTTAATGAAGCCACTATCAGTGCAAAAAACGCTGCCTCGAGAAATAATACAACGGTTTTTTTATTAAATTACGAGAAACTCAATGCCCCGGTAGAATAAACAGTGGTGGAATTGTATACTTCCACAAGCCACCACAGTCGAGTGTAAGTTTGCGGAAATACTTTTCTACCAGACAATTCGTGATCCCTTGATAGTGACTACCTTCGTGTTTCTTCAACAGAGAGAGGAAGCTCGTCCATGTTATACACCTTTCTCGCATCATATTGTCCTTCAACAATGAGCTTGAAAAGAGTGTCAACAGGACGGAAAGGCACTCCACGGTGCACTCTTGCGACTCAGAGTGATTGTCTGTGCCTCTCAGTTCGTCAGCTGAGGGTGACGTTTCATGAATCGAAAGTATCACGCATCAAACATGGAGAGTGGCGCTCCATGTAGACGAACTGCTATTTCACTTGCACGTCGATCCAGGACGCGACGTGCCATTCAATTGCATTCCCTTGATCCACTCTACAAGATGTTCCTCTCCTTCCTTCGTCGATAGATGCAGGGTCTGCGGCGTGCCTATTTTGCATCGGAGACGCTTCACCGAATCTTAACTTGCTTAGTAAGCGTACGCAGGGGGTGCTCAGGAGTAATGCCAATCGGGTAGACTATTCCCCTGCGCACACTCGGTCGACAGCATCAATGAGGGTCCCAAGCGCCGTAATGCTGGAGGCGCGCCATTGTTCTTAATTGGAAATGTGAAATTGGTAAGGCCAAAAAGTGTTGGCGCCAAAAAATGACTGGAAAATATAAAATCGTGAAGGTAATGGTGAGATGATAAATTTGTCATTTTGTCTTATCAGCATTGAGAAATTGCTGAGTCTTTTTTTTGACTGGTAAATATAATTGAAGCGCATTATTTTGTGAGCAGAGTGTCAGCAGCAACTTCAAAGCGTACAGATTTCACTTTGATTACTCATAAACAATTCGTTTTCCACAAATATCGTATAACGGTGTTGAAAAATTTAAAAATTGCGTTGCTAGTGTGGCGATATGATCGCGTGCACCCTCACTTTCCTTTCGACGGCATCACAACGAGAGAGAGAGGAAACCCTGGAAGAGCTCGTTGATCCGACGGCGCTTGTGATCATGGAGCAGAACGACAACGAGGACTTCAACGACTCAGTGAGCGGGGACGATCTCAAGAGTATCGTCGATTGGTTCAATGCTTTTGGTAGATTGTTTGATGTTTACAAGGACGACCCTGACAGTGCAGTGACAGTGAGCAGGTGTAGTCTACAGCCCATGGAGAACTTACAAAGCATATGCTCCTAGTGAACTCATTTCGATATATATATATCCGTGGTCGCCTGTCGCATCCCAAAGCTGTCCAGTTTGCCCGCGGTACATTTTGGCTTCTTTCCGACAATCAACTCCAACTCCTCACACAAGTATCTCGAATTGAATTTAGTCATTTGCTTGCAAATATTTTCAATTACTTCACTTTCCGCATGCGAGCAACAGTACGCAAACTCACGTGGCTTCAGTTTTGCTGTACCTCTGGATCGTCTTGGGCACAATGGAAACGGTGTTTCGGTCGAGCAAACCATGCTCGTTTGGGGGATCTCCACTGCCTCTACACCAGCAGTGTACTCTTTGCGCTAGAAGGCTTAGTGGGTCAGTACATCCGCTGGAATAATCTGAACGAACGACGAGTTACGTCAAGTCAGATGGAAAGGCTTCGGTTTCCCGGATGAGAGGGGTTTATTGACGGGACGACCATCCACTATCCCAACCAAATGCTGCCGACGACGACTGCTTTTTTGTCCTCAAGCAAAGATACACCATAAACGCAAAGGTGGTATGCGACATCCGGCGACGCATCATCAGATTCTGTAGTTGGATGGATCGGGTCACGCAGAACTGCACAGTGTATAAGGATATGCTTCTCTCCCAAAACAACTACGTATCCAACGACGGAGAGTATACCATTGCTGACTTGGCATATCTTGCAAACTTCACACTCTCTACCGTGGCTCCGCCGTACAAGTCAAATATGAAAGGCACCGACATCGAAGATTTAAGCACTTGTTTATCGCATGTTCGAGCTGTGAACGAGCTCACAATCGGTGTGCTAAACGAAAAATGGCGTCGCTCCACGAAACTAGAATTCAAGCAAACAAGAACAACGACATGGAGCGGGCGCTGCTGTGATGTACAGTGTGTGGTTGTAATAGAGTGCCATTACATAAGTGATATTTGAGTAGAAATATCACAGTTCAATTTCAGACTTAATACCTGAAATGTGAATATTGGATTATAAGTTGTTATAATCCACTTTGAGAACAGATTCTGATATTATCGAATCTAACAAGTAATCTAATGATAGAAATATCATTCAGATCAGTTTATACTACATGTTACTTTGATTAGTCTAGGTCTAATTATACTAGTTAGCTCTTAACCATTCATAAATATATTCACTCTTAAACTTACCTTCTAGTACTCAAGTAGCCTTAGGTATATATATTAATATATATACTTAAGTGATAGATTAATTAATACACTAATTAGTTCCTATCTAAGTTTATCTAAGGTAAACTAAGGAAGACCAAATTTACATTTGGTCCTACACAAATTGCACGCTTCCTCACTGCAATCTTACAGTGTAAGCCGCGTAACAGTAGCCCTGTTACACCTGGTAGCACTTTGTGGTCCGTCTAAACGACCACTGTTGACGCGTTCCGTTAGTTAACTAGCGGAACGAAGGTTTAAGAGCCGCTGGCTGTCATGACAACAGCCAGTGAACGTGAGCGTGAGCGTCAGCTCGCGCAAGACCTAGTTATGGAAAACTTCCCTAACTGGTCACCGAGTGCTATAATGACAGTGACTGAGATGATTCGGACCATAGGGCCCGAAATCATCACTCTCCTCCGTGGCAAAACCTCGGAGGATGCTCTAGAAACGGTTTCCCGTTTCAAGAAAATGTATGTCGACCCCCAGGTGCGCAATGCAATATTGCGCTCCCAAACGGCGGCGGCAACACCAGCGCCCGCACCTAGTGCGAGCGTTGAAGTAGTAAAGGCGCGGATTCCGCCCTTTACTGGCGAAGGGGGTGAACCCCTTCGTAGGTGGTTCGCAGAGGTGGAAGATGCCCTCTCTGCGCAAAAGATTGTGGACCCGCGTTCACAAGCTTATTTCGCCACCACATGCCTAGGCGGTCGCGCCAGGGCATGGGCGATGAGCCGCAGATCCACTGACGGTTCTGCGTTCCTGACGTATCAGGATTTAAAAGCTGAGCTGAAGGTCAACTTCGAAGCTCCAGAAATGGAACTTAGCTGCCGTGAAGAGTTCATGGAACTCAGGCAGGGCAAGCTGAGCCTACATGCGTACGCTCAGAAAATACAATATTTGTTGTCAAATATTGTATACGAGCCGGTGCCCCCTGCCATGCAGGTCACCGCCTTTATGAAGGGACTGAATGACGGTCCCATCAAACGGAGTCTTTATCGGGTTCTCCCAAAGACTCTGAGGGATGCTATAGACCAAAGCATCCGGGAGGAATTCAGCATGCGTCAATCAGCAGCGCATGCTGGGGTTAGTCGGAAAGCGCCAGCGTCTTTCGACTTTAACATGCCGCCGATACAGCATGTTAATACTAACCAAAACTTCCAATCGAGACGAAGTTCACACTTCGTCCCGAGACACCCACATCCGCGTCAGAACGCGGGCGGAGGAGGTCCAGAACCTATGGACCTATCGGTTGCAGTTGCCTCGACTCCGAGGCAACCGAAGAACAAGAAGTTCCTTCGCTGCAATCGATGCGCGAAGATGGGCCATTACGCCCATGAATGTATGGCGCCGCGTCCGGCACCACGCAGTCAGCGGACTGGACAGTCTGCTGGCAAGCGACATCAACAGGGACAACCCTCTGTTGATGCAAAAAACGTCAACAACCAGTAGGGGCGGGGCGCCCTACTGGACGGGTTATCTCACATGCCGACATCGGGCATGTGAGGATAATAGCCGAGACGGGACTATGTCCTGTCAACGTGTGCAGGGTTAAGAGAAACCTCTCATCACCCTGGAAGTTAAGCCGCATGGAAAGTTAGAACTGAGGTCCTAACGTCGTTGAACTTCGTGGAGATTGAATCTCCACGAAGCATGTTGTCAGTCCGGTTAGCAACATGTGCAACCGTGACTATACCAAAGCGTGTAATTCGCACACGCTTCGAGTTAGACGAATACATCGTCCTCGATCTTGACAACAAGTTCGATGTTATCTTGGGCATCCCTTGGATGTCCAAGCATCAACCAACGATCGACTGGGTTAACCTGTCGATCGACTGCGGCGGTCTCACAGGATCTGATCACCCGGTGAGTAATCCGGCTGTATCTAAGGATACAACCGCAGTGTCAGACAGTCTGGTGGGTAGCGATGGCACCACCAGACCTGATCCGACTAGTTCAGCGGATAGTACACCCGCTGATCAGAGTCCAAAGGGACGCGAACACGCGACGAACGAGTCGTTGCGTGTCAGTAATGTGCGCGACACGGGTGCAAAGCACTCCCGTGTTGAAGTTGCTACTACGACCGATGACGGTCGTGGTAAAGAGAATGCACACGCGGTGGGAAACACCCACCGTAAAAAGAACGAAACCGTCACGGAAGCAAATGACTTCCGTGTCGAAAATAAAGAACTCTCGACTGAGGGCAGTCGTGAGTGCATGAGCACCATGGTAGACAGTGGTCACCATGAGGAAAAGGCCTTGTGCACGAGTGATGCTCACCGTGCAACAGATCAGACGAGTGCGTCTGATCTCGCAGCTGTGTCCGTCGAGATGATCAACGTCTTGACGCAGACAGAGACCGGATTAGCTACCCAGTCTCTCACACTCGACAACCCTCCGAACTTAAGTTCAGAGGTGATGGCCCTTCCAGCCTTGAGCTGGAAGAAGTTCGTAAAGAACTTGCGAAATGATCAGATCGAACAGATCTGCGTCATTGTCGCATCTGATGAGGTTGTGGATATTCGCGAGCGAATATCCACTTTGCAATTAGAAGGCACGAACTCGTTCCCAATGATCAAACCAAAGTTCAGCGCTTTGAAGCGCAGAGCTGGGAGTCGCTTAAGGCGACTTCTCCGTACTAAGAAGTACTTTGGGAATACGCTGACGTATTCCCAGAAGAAGTACCTTGCGAGCTCCCTAAGGATAACGGAACGAGGCACGAAATTGATCTCGTGCCTGGCACGAAGTACTGTGTTACGCAGCAATGGCCATTGCCGCGTGACCAAGTTAAAGCCATCGACGAGTTCTTTGAAACTCGTCACAAGGCTAGGCATGTGCAGGAATCTACCTCACCGCACTCCAGCCCTCCCTTCTGCGTTAAGAAATCCACTGGTGGGTGGAGGATCGTTCATGCTTTCAATAAGCTGAACGCAGCCACGGTACCGGCGCAGACGCCGATACCGAGAAAGGATGTCATCATCGATGGCATGAGCGGGAGCACCGTTTTCAGTGCTCTCGACTTAAGGGATGGTTTCTACCAAATCCTTATGCGTGAGAAGGATATCCCTCTCACGGCTGTAAGCACTCCAAGCGGTATGCTTTGGGAGTGGCTTGTTATGCCGCAAGGGCTTCGAAATGCCCCTGCCACCTTCAACAGATGCGTTACACATCTATTGCGCCCGGTGCGAGAATTCGCACCGAGCTATTTTGACGACGTGTTCATCCATAGCAAGGCTGAACATGGCAAGACTGATGTAGACATTCATAAAGAACATCTACGTCAGGTGTTAGAGCTTGTGCGCAAGCACAAGCTCTATGCAAATTTAAAGAAGTGCACCTTTGGTGCACCTGAGATACCCGTTCTTGGCTGCTTTGTAGGCAAGAATGGAGTGCGCCCCGATCCAGAAAAGATCAGGGTGATCGTTGAATGGCCTCCGCCAAACAACGTTAAGGAACTTCGAAAGTTCCTTGGACTGGCGACATATTTGCACAAATATTCGTGTAATTTTGCCGGTTTGATCCGACCTCTTTCCCAATTATTAAAGAAAGATGTCGAATGGCGCTGGGATACCCAGTGCCAAGATGCATTTGATGCAGTCAAGCGTAGCTTGACTGAAGCTCCCGTCTTGGCAATAGCCGATAACGAGCGACCGTTTCACGTCGTTTGCGACGCGAGCGATTTCGCCATCGGCTGCGCCCTGATGCAGCGCGATCACGATGATCGTGATCGCGTGATTTATTATCAATCGCGTCAGCTGCGCCCAGCCGAGCGCAACTATCCGGTGCATGACAAGGAACCCCTTGCCATGAAGTATGCACTGGCAAAGTTTCGGATCTATCTCTTAGGAGATAGACCGTTTGTGGTTTACACGGACCATGCGTCGTTACGCACGGCCGTGAATTCACCACACATCTCCCAAAGAATGACACGTTGGCTATCATTCTTTGCTGAATACAACTTCACGGTTGAATACAAACCGGGAAAGTTGAACGTGATAGCGGATGCGCTATCACGACGCCCCGATTACGAGACGAAACCGTCCGTAATCGAGGCAACCAGTGCAAACGCAATACGTTGCACTGCTCTGTCGTCGTCACTTGTACGACAAGTACGTCAAGCGTACGAAACAGACGAGGAAACTCGCCTGCTGATTGATTACCTAAGTGATCAATCTGATCGGAAGCGCAAGGAACTTCCGGAGTTCCTTCGTGCCTGCGTGCATCGTTATCAATTGCACGATGGTCTGTTGCTTTATAGCACAGACCAAGATGATGTTAGCCGCATCGTCGTCCCAAACGACGATGACTTCAAACATCAAATTTTGTTTGAGTACCATGATGCACCGATTTCGGGGCATCAAGGTCCAGAGAAGACGTATGCTTCTCTCGCACGCGATTTCTACTGGCGTAACCAGTACAAATGGGTACGTAAGTACGCCCACGCTTGCAAGAT